>CAKAOI010045164.1:0-33365 GCA_916701655.1 Sebastiscus albofasciatus | reverse complement strand
GAAAAATTTCATGAAAAAAAGTCATAGTATAGTATCTCAAAAAATTTCGTAAAAAAAAAGTCATAGTATAGTGTCCAAAAAATTATTTTTTTAAAAAAAGTCATAGTATAATTTGTCACAAAATTTTCATGAAAAAAAGTCACAGTATAGTATGTCAAAAAAGAATTGTAGTCTAGTTAAGTATGTCAAAAAAAAAAGTCTGGTATAGTATTTTGAAAAAGAAATTGAAAAACTGTATGTACAGTATGTCGACATTTAAAAAAAAAAAAAATAGTATAGTATGTAAAAAAAAAAAGTCATGGTAAAGTATGTTGAAAAATTTCACCAAAAAAGTCATTCTATAGTATGTCGAAAAATTTCATGAAAAAGTCATAGTATAGTATCTTTGAAAAATTTCGTGAAAAAAAGTCATATAGTATGTTGAAAAATGTCATGGTATAGTATCTCGAAAAATTTCGTGAAAAAGTCATTCTTTAGTATGTCGAAAAATTTCATGAAAAAAAGTCATAGTATAGTATGTTGAAAAATTTCATGAAAAAAAGTCATGGTATAGTACCTTGAAAAATTTCGTGAAAAAAAAGTCATTCTAAAGTACCTTGAAAAATTTCATGAAAAAAAGTCATAGTATAGTATCTCAAAAAATTTCGTAAAAAAAAAAAAAGTCATAGTATAGTGTCCAAAAAATTATTTTTTAAAAAAAAGTCATAGTATAATTTGTCGCAAAATTTTCATGAAAAAAAGTCACAGTATAGTATGTCAAAAAAGAATTGTAGTCTAGTTAAGTATGTCAAAAAAAAAAGTCTGGTATAGTATTTTGAAAAAGAAATTGAAAAACTGTATGTACAGTATGTCGACATTTTAAAAAAAAAAAAAAATAGTATAGTATGTAAAAAAAAAAGTCATGGTAAAGTATGTTGAAAAAAAAGTCATAGTATAGTAAGTCAAAAATTATTTTTTCAAAAAGTCATAGTATGTCGAAAAAATAAAAGTCATAGTATAGTAAAAAGAAAGTCATTTGAAACTATTTTTTCTTTTTTTTAAAGTCATAGTATAGTATGTTGAAATTGTAAAAAAAATGTCATAGTAATGTAATAAAAATCATTGTACAGTATGTCGAGAAAATCATAGTATAAGTGTAAGTCATAGTATAGTATGTCGAAAAAAAGTCATAGAATAGTATGTTGATGTATATCAAAAAAAATTAAAGCTAGTAAAGTATGTCGAAAAAGTAAAAAAAGTCATAGTATTGTATGTCGAAAAAAGTAATAGAATAGTATGTTGAAAAAATTAAAAAGTCAGTTTAGTATGTCAAAAAAAAAATAGATATCCTAAAAAGCTATAGTAGATGTCAAAAAAACACATAAGTAATAGTATAGTACGTAAAGAAAAAAACTCATAAAAAGTAATAAAAATAAATACTGAAAATAGTGTGTCAAAAAGGCCATAGTATTGTATGTCAAAAACAGTCATTAAAAAAATCATTATATAGTATGTCTAAAAAAGACATGACGAAATGGAATGCGGCACAATAACTGCTTTATGTCGATTATCTTGTTTTTGATAATCATTGGAAGCCAAATTGTAATTTAAATTTAAACGTGACTAATTGCACAGCCCTAGCACTGACATATGCGATTGTGATGCAAATTCTTATGTTGTCCTTCTCTTATTTTCTCCCCAGATGAGAGCAGAGATTCTTGATCATAACTGAAGAGGACAGAGTTTGTTCACCTTCTTCTACTACTTATGACAGCAAAAAGTCTGATCTTTTGTACAAAAGATTTAATTTTTACTTTTACGTTCATCCTAGTGTTGAAAATGTCCCGACAGACAGACACCTGATGTTAAAGTCTATAAACATATTTTTCAACTAAACTAAATAAAATCTGAAATGTTTTTTCTTTGTTGAGTGAACAGTTTTCTTTCATTTCTTGCTGTACCTCTCCTCTTGTGATCCAGTGTTGATGTAATAAAAGTTTACTATAAAAATCGATTGGATGTCTTTATTTTTGTAGATTTTGTATTAATGATTTGATTGGAGAGAAAATCAGGACAATCTAATATGTTGAAGAACTATTAAAATATGTAATTCTTTGGCACAATTGTGAAGTGAACTTACTTTCTAGTAAGTATATTCAAGTATATTCTTACTCCAAAGTTTTGAGGATGTACTATGACTTCTTATGACCTACTATACAATATCTTTTACTACACATTTATGGCATACTATACTATGATTGTGTTATGACATACTATAACCTTTTTATGATACACTACAATGAATTTATTTTTTTATGACATACTATGATATTTTTTACGACATTTTAAGGGCACACCATACAATGAGTTTTTAATTATTTTTTTTATGACATACTATACTATGACCTTTTTATGACACACTAAGAGTTTTTTATAGCATACTATACTATGGATTTTTTATGACACGATGCTGTGATTTGTTATGACATACTATGATATTTTAAGACATACTATGACTTTTTATACTATATGATATTTCTATGACATTTTTATGGCATACTATACTATGACTTTATGAAATATTATACAATGATTGTTTTAATGTCATACTATACTATGATATTTTATGATATATTATACTATGATATTTTATGACATACTATACTATGATATTTTTATATATATATTATACTATGATTTTTTATGATATACAATACTATGATATTGTTATGACATACTATACTATTATTTTTATGACAAACTATACTATGCTATTTTATGATATACTATACTATGATTTTTTATGATATATTATACTATGATTTTATTATATACTATATATTATTTTTTATGACAAACTATACTATGATATTTTATGATATACTATACTACATTTATTATGACATACTATACTATAATTTTTTTATGACATACAATACTATGATTTTTTATGACATACAATACTATGATTTTTTATGACATACAATACTATGATTTTTTATGACATATAATTTTTAATGACATACTATACTATGATATTTTTATCACATACTATACTATTTTTATGATATACTATACTATGATATTTTTATCACATACTATACTATTTTTTATGATATACTATACTATGATTTTTAATGACATACTATACTATGATATTTTTTATCACATACTATACCATGATTTTTTTTCATGACATACTGTACTATGACTTTTGTTTATGACATGCTATACTGTGACTTTTTAATATTTTTATGGCATATTATACTATGACGTTTTATGATTTTTGTTTATGACATACAACACAATGTTTTTTAATGATTTTGTATGGAATACTATACTATGACATTTTTTATGGCATTTTGATGGTATTCTATACTATGACATTACTATACTTACTGAAACAACAATCAAAGCATCACACATCAGTAAACACATCCTACCTCAGAGCTTCAGCAGAGAGATGTTCACTCAGTTGGTCTGTATAACGCTCCTCTTCTTCCCAGATGTCATCCATCTGAAAGTGTACGACAAATAAAAGCACTTGTCTTAACATGCAACAATAATACACTTTCATAGAATTTATAGTTATATAGTTAGCATCAACACTGGAAAGTAGACAATTGCATAATGTTCATGAATAAAATGACAAAGATATGCAGGATTTGGACAAACCTGAAGAGACTTCCATAGTTCCCGTAAGCACCAGTCCACCTGCAACCATGTAGGCCTAAACAACAATGGAACAAAATAAATAAAGTCATCACAATAATTTTGAGTTGAATTCATTTCACGTTGAACCATGATGCACCCATGCAAACCGGCCTTGGTGTATGAAATAACTAGAATTACCATTTTGCGGTTGTATGCCTCCACCTTTCAGTTTTTGGCAGACGATCACTATTTGGCACCCCAACAGGTGATAAGCAGGGCCTGCATGTAAAGTTAGAAAGTAGAGAGGTGAGTGAATTGAAAGGTACAGATGGGTGACAAATTAATCAAATTGATGTTGTATATGACATCAAGTTACTCTAATTACTATTTTACAGCCAGAAACTCACTTTAAATAGCCTCCGCTCCGTCACCGTTGTAGCTTTCCAACAAGGCCTCCGGTCCCTTTCAGAAGCTTTGTAATCCAGCATGGTAGAACAGTGTTTTTAGAGACTATAAAACTAATAAATCAAACAATGAATGTCTTCTGTGATTAGTTATCCAATTATTCATGTTGAAAGGAGTTGTTAGCCGTTAGCTAGAGCCTACTGAGGACAAGATTTATCCTACAAGGCATTGGGGTCAGTCTTCCTCTTGTAGTGTTTAGTCGCGGTTGGCAAACCAGTTTAGAGGAACATTACCACCACCTACTGGACTGGAGTGAGGAGCAGTAGATTGGCATGAAATGATAAATAAATAAAACTTACAAAAAAAAATAAATTCTCTCTATTATTCCTGTTGCTCTTAAATCAATAACTACAAGATAGTGAACTTTCCTTTATATCTTTCTTAACTTTCCATTGCTTTTGTATTTGGGGTGATATAACTATTTATACATTCATGTGACATCACTGTGGCGTACATATTCTGATAGTCCTGAAAAAAGAGATGTAAATAACATGATTGTGCATTACAGAGTTATACATACACGCATTATTATGTTAAGAAACTGTTTGTGTTTAAAAGCGTCTAATTTTATAATAAATACATATTTTGATATTGCGTTGTTATTTGTGAAATCACATTGTGTATCCTGGAACTTCTGCACACATTTTTTTCCTAGGATATTCTTCACAAGGATTTGATTGCAAATTCAACTCCAATGAAGATTAAAGTGAACACAAAGGGTGGATGTGTATCAAGTGTTAGAATAAGCACTCATCAAGCAAAATACTACTTTGTTTATTAGCAAAGCGCAGTGAGAGCCAGCTGCTCTCTTGAATGTTGTTCAGATGCAGTTACAGCAGCCAAATGTGATTAAATAACCAAAACAGCACTTCAGTGCATTTTCACTCATACTACAGCAGATATTATCCAGTTTTAACCGCATCAGCAAACGATTTTCATTAAACTGACATGGTCAAACAGTGATTGTTATTACACCGAGACTTTGGTTAAAAAAATACAGAATTTCTGTTGATTACAAATCTGTGTTACCATTACACGAAAAACAGCTTTTACATAGACAGGATAAACAATGAAAAGGACAAACGTGGGCACTGCAGACAAGAAGACAAACAGAAGAAAACTAGAATTCTACTGCATAAGCCAAAACCACTATTTGAAACAGAGGATCCTCAAGAAACCTTACCCTCTTTCTCCGAAATCCCTGAAGACAAACTAGTGTACACATCTGGCTCTTGGCCACGTGCCCATGCCCGCACTTTCAACAAGCAGTCTGGGGTTTGGTTCCTGCTCACAGTCTTTGTGTACCCTCTGCCTGCTGAGAGCTTCAGGCCCCTGAATCATGTCGGTGACGTCCACTAGCTCTCGCCTCTGAGACAGGGCGGTCACCATGTGCTCCAGCTTGGAGCGGATGGCGAAGTAGTGGTACTGGCGCTCTTTGGTCAGCTTGTGGAAGCAGTCCTTTAAGGTGCCATCCGGAGCCGCCTGGGTGGGCGAGCTCGGCCTGGAAGAGGTGGCCTGGTTTGGCGCTACGCTCGTTGGTGTGATAAGGTTGGGGTGGTGTCTGAGCTGGAGGTCAGTCTGGGTGGCGCTGTCCGTCACTGACCGGCTGGTCTGAGTGGAGGCGTGGCAGGAGACGCCGCCGGAGGTCGCTGGCTCTTTCTGATCAGTGGGGAAACGCCGGGTGGTGCTACCAGCCAGGATCTCCTCCTGCAGGTGCTGCTGCTCCGTCCAGTCCTCACCTACGGTGGAGCAGTCGGACACTGGGTCGGTTTTAGGACGAACGGGAGTCAAGGGTTCACACGGGGGCTGGACCGCTACGTTGAGGAGCTTGCGGCTGGGTGTGCTGGTCAGACAAATTATCTCCACCGGCCTCTCTCTGGCCAGGCGAGGGGAGGAGGTGAATGAGTGTTTGAGATGCTCATAGATGCCGCTGTTTCGGACACTTGGAGGTCCTCGAGTGTTTAGAGGTAGAGACTGGGCGTAGAGGATGCGGAACTCCTCGTCAAATTTCTCTGTTATCTGACCGGAAAGCTCGATAAGGTTGCTGCTGTTTAGTTTGCCATCAGTCCAGTTGTACCTGTGCAGGAGTGGAATTTAACAACATGCATGACTGAAAGTAAGCAGCTGCAATTGTCCAAACCCAGCAAGAAAAATGTATTACTTTACAATCTGGTAAATCCATGGGGTTTACCAGACACACCAAGCCAACGTCAAAGAACTAGCAGCGATGAAAGCCAACTGTTGCGTCGCCTCACGCCCTCTTGACTACACGTTGGCTTGCTTTCCTCACTTCCATTTCTCTTCTCGTGCACTGCAGCTGAACAGCCAATCAGAGCGTTTTCTCTCACCGGCGGGCTCTGCCGTTGACTCAACATGCATGAATTGGCTGAAAAGCCTACGACACAGGTAGACTAGAGCCGACGGTGCTGGACACACCGCAAAAACTAGACCAACAGACGCTCACCAACGGCCCGAAACCATACCAACCCTCCTGATTTTCCCCGGAGACTCACGTTTTTCATCGCCCTCTCTCGGTTTCCACCCAGGGTCACAATTCTCCCGCATTTCTCTCAATTTACGGCAATTTGTCACACTTTTTTTTCCTTTTTGTTATCTCAACCTGTTTCTGGCTCTGTACAGCGTGTATAAGCCCTACTGTTTACACCCAAAGGCAACAGAGCTACACCAAATGTCTTTTCCCGGCGGAGGAGAACTGCTCGCGATGCGGCGCGGGTTGAGCTGTGCTCGTTGCACATCATAGCAAAGCCGGCGTGGCGCAAGTCATTGGAAATAACGGGTTTCAGAGCGCAGTGGTACCGTCGCATTGTGTCTGAAAGGACCTTCAGTGAGTGAGAGATGGGGAGAGAAATGGAGAGAGCTAAGAGAGCAAAATATGTCAAATTAAAAGTAGACATATTTTAAACTATTTTTTCTCTGGTGGAGGGCCCCCAGTACCCCCGGCTTTGGTTTTGAAATCCTCCCTATTTTTGAGGTCTCATGGTTGGCAAGTATGCCCGAAACTGTCCGACGGCTGACAGTCGGCTTTGTGTGTCAGGGCCTTTAGGCGTCTCAGTGCCACCTAATAGAAAGCTAAACCGTTTGACTTTAGGTAAAATAGTTAGCAGACTGTTACCTGTAGGAACCTGTAGCCACTCTGTTTCCATCAATCAGCATGAACCGCTCATGAACTTCCCCGGTAATCCTCGCTCCTGATCTCATGTAATAAGTCGCACCAGTTATGGTTCGCACTCTCATTTGCTGAAAGGATTTCAAAAGAAAAACAGAGAGAGAAAGAGCAGGAGTGATAATAAGAGAGAGATAACTGCCAGACCAACCCAGTCATATCAAATATTAAAAGGTGCTATCTGATGTTCCTCTTGTGTACACAGAGCCACACCCAGCTTTACTGAACCAGCCACATACCCGAAGGTCATCCAGGCGAACGCCGACATTTTTGCACATCTTGAGGAAAGCAGGAGCACATGATTGGTCCAGCAGGATGTAGACGGGGACTTTGCGGTGGCAGCATGCCTCCTGAAGATCCTTAAAGATATCCAGGTCTGTCAGGGAGTCTGTCACTATGGCAATCACCTGCAGTGGAAAATTACAGAGGTAATATAATAGAATTCCTTTTAGGGCTGCAGCTCGCAGATGTAGCACATGACTGTGTTTTTATTATTGTCAAATGCAAGGCCCTTATTCAAACAGAGCTGCGAATCTCTGTCAGACACACTCCCAGTAATGTGTGTGCTGATGAGCTTTCTATTGACTGTGGTCTGTTACCATGGCAATCGGCAGTAACGCTTGGTCAGCAAACAAGTTACTTTTATTCAGGAGACAAGTAGGTGCACTGTGGGGCTCGCCTCCATTTTCCTGAGCTTAGGTTTCGCAGCGAGATTTCTCTTTTTTCGCGAGGAAGAAAGGAATTTCACATGCTGTGGTAAAGGTTGTGTGTCGAGGATTAGACACGGATGTTTACATAGCTCAGATTTATTGCTTCAAACTGGTGTTATCCACATGCAGCTTTGTCAGGAGTTCCCCACCTTATTTGGAGTGTGGGTGCTTATTTTTATAGGAAAATGTGTGTTAAATTTCACAGAAATAAAGGACCAGGTTGTTCCTGTGAGCCGACCCGTGACATTGCAGATGCACGGTGTGTTGTTACAGTCGGCGGCCTCGTTGTACAATAAGTCACTATGTGCACTAAGTGGTTTAGCATTACTAAAGGATGGATGACCTAACGGTTAAACTTAGATGAGAATATTTTTTTCTAAGGTTTCAACACACTGCATATACACCACCCCATTTTAGCTGAGAGGAAAACCCAGCATCGAAGCTCTCTAATGATGAGGGAATGCAAACTTTGATAGAGGGGAGGCGAAGCAAGTCAAGGCACATCTGGCACGCAGGCCCTCCGCAGGCCTGAGGTGCTGCTGAAGCCGCACACTCCCTCCATGCTGGAATGTTTCTGTTCAAAAACAGACAGGCTGTGACTGACGGCTCCCGTCAGGAGCATCAACATGAATATTCATGGCTCTGTTTTTTGTTTGTTTGATCCTTTTGGTCACTGCTTTCTTTCTGATCAAGACTTCAAAAAACCTTCAGACTGATCAAGGAAATTCCACGGGGACAATCTGGCATGTATTTTAAGGATAATACAAAGAAGATTTGAGTTTTCCCTCCAAAAATGTTTTAATAAGTGACTATATATAAACACACACGCTAACTTATTTTGTGGCAGGGGGCTATTTGATAAAATATCAATCTGAACTTGACAAACAGCCAAAATAATTTTAGAATGATATCACACAAAACTATGCTGTCATGGTGTCAGTGCAGCCTTTAGGCCTAGAAATCTAGGGATGCACCGATACCGGGTCGGATATCAGGCCGATACTGACTCAAATAGCTGGATCCGATATCGCTGAAAATGGGGCCGATCTATTAAATTCAGTTCTATGTTTATATACTATATACATTATATACTAGAATTGTAATTCCTGTTTAAGTTTTGACCAATTTAATGCTGCATTAAAAAAGGTTTACACCTGAATTGTAATTCCTTTTAATTTTGAAGATTTTTTTACCAAGTTGTTGGTGTACGATTTATTATTTTAATAATTAAGAACAATTCAGTAATCATCTATATATTTATTTAGTACATTTTGTTTTAAAAAGTTAGAAAAGCAATGTATAAGTCAGACCTGATGTTGCCTTACACATAAAAGAGTGATCCCAGTCACTTCCACACAGTGAGGCACGCAGCTTTTTAATTAACCACTGGTATCAGATCTGTACTTGGTATCAGCCGATACCCAAAGCAGGTACAGGTCTCGCTATCGGGACTGAAAAAGCCAGATCGTGCAGCCCCGCTATGGAAATATGAGGCTACCCGATTGACCCTGCCGTGCTGAACCGGTTCTGGAGGTTCCTGACGGTGCCCACATTGTGCTTCACTACCAGCGAACGGGGCGGCGCCCCCCCTTGACTTATTTTCGTATGTTCTCCCTTAGTTAACTACTTTTATTACTTTTTTATTTTTTTTCTCCTCTCTCCATCATATCTGTACAGGTGGGTGTTGTTCCTGCTAAACTCTAGGCTTGCCGAACCTCCACCGGTGCCCAGTTTGTTAGCTGCAGGGTCATCAGCTGGGGACAACCGTTCATTGATGTTTTGCCCCTTTAGCCCAGAACATCTCCTGGTGGCGGGGCAGTGAACAGGAACGTCTCCCTGACACTCCCTGCAGCTAAGGGAATGTCCATATTAGGGGTGTCATAAGTTTGGAGCCTACAGTATCACAATATATCACAGTATATCGAATCGTTACCCCTGTATCATGACGACTGTCTTTTATATTATAAAGCAGGTTTAAGTGCTATATAAATACTGTTAAACTATCAAAACGCTCAATATACGGAGAAATACACACAGCTCGTATTCAGAAATTGTGCATTTGAAACAAGCTGTCAGGATTCCTGTCCATTTGTGATGTCACAAATATACAATATTTAGACCAATACACGTTTTTTTAAACGGAAACATTCTAAATGTGCCCCAGTTTATTTCCTGTTGCAGTGTATGTAAGTAACATCAGCTGACAGAAAGTAAACATGGACCCAAGCTGTTTCCTAGCAACGGAATTCCGTTGCAATTCCATTGAAATGCACTAAAACGGAGCGTTTCAGACAGAGGGTAAATACAGGTATATTCAGGCAGACAGTATGAGGAAAATAAAGGGTTTTTTTAATATTACATGCATGTAAATATGTTCTAGTAGAAACACAAAATACAAGTATGAACCTGAAAATGAGCACGATATGGGACCTTTAATTTATTTTATTTTGTCTTGCAATACAATAAAAATTAAAAAAATGTCATTTCATTTATTCTAATCTAATTTAATTTAATTTAATTTAAAATAAAAAATAAAAAAATGAGTGAAAAAGAAATAACAAGCTACAAAGTGAAACCATGAAAGAAAACACAAAAATATACAACAACTAGATAATACATTATGTGTCTTTAGTAATATCAGTGTGGTGCCTGCAGGAAATAATACAATCAATTACCAAATAAAGAAATATAAAGGTGATTATTAGATAAACCAGTATGCAGCTGTGCTTTTAATCCTGTCTGTGTACATACTGTACCTCTTTGGCACTCTTGATCATCCGCCTCGCAGCCTCCTTGCAGCCGTAGATGTTCTCCCCATAGCCCGGCTGGAAGTGAGCCACAGCCCGGGTGACTCCGCGGTACGACCCGGCGGTGAAGCCCGGCCAGCCGAGCTCCAGCTCCGGCGGCTCCACGTCCGACACATCGGGGAAGTATGTGACGGAAGAACAGTCCTGGGAGCTGCTGAGGGACTGCTCCAGACCCGGCTCCTGGTCCTGGAGGAGGAGGAGAGACGCGCACCGTGGAGGAGGAACCGCGGAGCTCCGGATCCGCTGCGTCTCCTCGTCCGACAGAAAGTTGTGGATCCTCTCTCTCCGCAGGAAGTCCAGGAAGTGGTCCAGCCCTCCGGACAGCAGCTCCTCCAGCGCCAGCCGGTGTCTCTCGTTGTAGACCTCCTGGTTCTGGTTCTGGACGCGGGTTGGTGTCGAACCGAACCTCAGAGGAGAATCCTCGAGACACTGCGACAGAGCCATAGCTGTGTTTTCAAATTAACGGCTCAACGGTTGAATGGCTCAACGGCTGCGCAGGTGACAGGTAACGTTCCAACCTGTAACCGTCAGATTCGTATTTTAGTTTTTCCCTCACGATCCCGATCTGGATCCGGATTGGCTGACGGAGCAGGTTGTCAGACCGGATTGGCGGCTCCGGGCTCGCTGAGGCGGACTGTCAATCTAATGTAAAGCCGGTCTCATTGGCTCATTTGGAGGCAAACAAGCCTCCTGGAGGTCCCAACGGTCCGGCCTCTCTGCTCCGCTCTGATCCGGTTACACCGCAGAGACCACGGAGCAGCACAGACCTCTCACTCTGACGCTTTTCTCTGATCCCATGGAAGGCTGGGATTCCTTCCTGGACATCAATATCTACAAACTCAATAAAAAACTTACCATTTCTTTTAAAAAACACTTTCTGGCATTGGTTCCTCTTTCACTTTAGAGGAAGATAAATTGGTATAAAGTCATTCTATGCCACAATGAGGAACTCAAAAGGTTGTGAAGTATGAATGAATGAATGAAAGACTTTATTTTGAACATAAAATAAATAAAAACAGATACAAAATAATAACAAACAAAACAAGAGTAATAGTGTCTGAAAAGGAGTAGGTAGAAGTAAAACTTATATTTCCCTACACCCCTTTCTGACTTCTCCTCTATTAATAACTCATATATCATAGAATGGTAATATAAGTAGTTTGCAGACAAAAGTCAACACATTTTTTTTAAAGAAGTGTTGTGTTTTTTTCAAGAATATTCAGCCACTCCAAGGTCACACAAAAAGCGTGCGTTAAAATCATTTTCTTTTTACAGTGCTTAAGGTGCACAAACTGTGGGTAACCATAGCAACAGTATCTACTTCGTGTTAATTTAAACTGACTACAAACTACCAAAAAAAAATGATTTAAACACAGCCTCGCCTCCATCTACACCTGAATAGCCCTGAAGATCCGTCAAGTGGATCTGGTGACACCTGTGGTGACCTTTCACTGTAATAGGCAACATAACCTTGAGATTTCGCCCACATTTGCAGCATCTAGTCTTCCAGAAAATTCAACCATAGAAATCTGTAAACCCTAAACAAACCAGCATGTTTTATTTTGAATTTAGATAGAAGATAATCAAGAGAAGTATGTCCTGTAGACTTTAATCAGTATTCAACAGGGATCCTGCATTAGAGGAGATGGTGCCAACAAAATGAGAAGAATCCAACACACACCCACTCCAACAAACTGTCCAACACGATGCAAAGACTGTAACACTAACAAGTAAAACAAATTTAAAAATATTGTATTGAGCCATGACTGCCTGTATCCTA
Organism: Sebastiscus albofasciatus; assembly: GCA_916701655.1. NCBI lineage: Eukaryota > Metazoa > Chordata > Actinopteri > Perciformes > Sebastidae > Sebastiscus > Sebastiscus albofasciatus. The sequence goes on along the minus strand of CAKAOI010045164.1, from coordinate 20,786 downwards.
TCCATCACTTCATCACCATAGTACCAGAATATGTGCACCAAATGTATGGCTCTCACAAGAAAATTATATTTTGTCATATTTGAGCCCACGTGACTTCTATTCCAGATCATGCACAACTTACACGTCTCACTACTGCAGACCGGAAGTGTTACTACACTGGGTTGGGTTATTGTTTTACCATTGAGTGACTCATCTTCCTGATAGATAATCTTTGTTCATCCTGACTGTACACAGCTACAGGCAACGTCTGAACTGAACCCAGTCAGGACAAAGTGGGAGGGAAGAGCAAATCCATGTTTCCTAAACAATGGAAGGCCTATGCGTTCACACTTTACTACCGACTAATGAGGATGTAATATTTATGTTGCTGTAGGCCTCTAAGCTGTTACACATACACCTAGCCAAGTGCACACATGTCTTAATCCGGTCATATAACATATTTCTAAGTAGATATATAATGTGTTCATAAAGATTTCAGAGTGATTTTATCATAATTAATACTATTCTGTACAATATTTCACTTCTCTTGTTTATATTTTCTTAATATCCTTATAAAATATGTAATTCTTCTCTTTTTTTCTTTTTTTTCTTAGACCCTCATTCTAAACTGTCTGCTTTGGGCCTCTGCGCTTCTCTCGGTGCGCTTTTACGCACAGAAAGCCAACAAGGTCATGAGGGTCACAGCCGTATAGCCCTATATTTTTGCCCAACAATACACAACTAACAGTGGTAATCTGATGAAAGGGGAAAATGTCATCAATATGTTTAACTATAAAAAAAAAAAAAAAACTGGACATGAATAACTAGGCTACATTTACTGTGCATCTGCATAAACACTTTTTAAAAGAAACATGATATGTCCACAAAAACCCTCATCAGCTTCTACCGGTCCACAATAGAAAGCATCTTAACTGGATGCATGCTGGTAAGGTTTGGCAACATTACATCATATGACCAAAAACCTCCTGAGGAATCCAGTGAAAACAGCATCTAAAATTATTGGATCACCGTTACCACAGTTACAGGACATTTACACCACTCGCTGCAGGAAGAAAGCACTTTGTATCATGCAGGACACAAGTCATCCAGCATATACTCTTTTCTCTTATCTCCCTTCAGGAGAGCGCCTACAGAGCATCAGAGCTCGGACCTCTCGCCTCAGAGACAGTTTTTACCCTCAGGCAGGCGGTCAGACTACTGAACAGAAGCACTAAATGAACGCAGAGCTGTGGATTGTTTTATGGATGTGTTAGGTTGTTTTATAATTTTATTCTCAGATATTGTCTTATTTATTGTAGTATTTATCAACTGTACTATTTATAGATTTTAAGGGCTGAGAGAGAGCCAGGGTAAAATGCATTTCATTGCATTTCACTGTACACTGTACTTTTAAATGCATATGACAAATAAACTTGAAACTTGAAACTTACGCGTGTGTGTAAAAGTCTATTTTAAGCCGTTGGGCTAATAGGCCTGCGCTTTAAATGGCTATTCCCACAACGATTAATATTCACAGTAGCCCATCAAGAGATCTTTTTTTTTTGTCTAAAAACGGCAGGCATCTATTGAAAAAAAAAACATGTGACCTAATTAAGATTTAAGAGGACCTTTTCGGGCAATGAAGCTCAGTGAAACGGCGGATCACTGAACTCCTGTCATATTGTATTACGTGTTGGGGGCAGGCTGGGGAAACCGCTATAAGACCTCTTGACTCCTTATACAAACAAACTCTAAAAACTCTGGACAAAAAACAACTGCATTTCATTACACAGCAATCAGCTTTTTCTGTTAAGGCCACAAATCACTGGAACACCAGTAGTGGAACACCAGTAGTGGAACACCAGTGAACACCAGTGGAACACCAGTGAACACCAGTGGAACACCAGTGAACACCAGTGGAACACCAGTGGAACACCAACCAGTGGAACACCAACCAGTGGAACACCAGTGAACACCAACCAGTGGAACACCAGTGGAACACCAGTGAACACCAACCAGTGGAACACCAGTGGAACACCAGTGAACACCAACCAGTGGAACACCAACCAGTGCTCACCAGTGGAACACTAGTAGTGGAACACCAGTAGTGGAACACCAACCAGTGGAACACCAACCAGTTGAACACCAGTAGTGGAACACCAACCGCTCCTCTGCCTGCTTGCCTTCACTCACACAACACGCGTTCTCGCTCCACCTCAAGTGCATGCGCGCTCACTCCACACTGCAGAAGAGTTAGTTTAGCTCTGAGAATATCTAGTGAATGTACAGTGGACGTTTGTGCAGAAATAACTGCTGCAGCTCCTCCAGACCAACAGAGGTTTTGTCTTGTGAAGTGACGGGGCTCCGCAACGAGAATCTTTATCGTCTCCAACCAGGTGCCGGTGTCTCCCTGCGGGCGCAGTCGGGAGGCGATAACATTTCTTTTCCTGCTTCAGCCCTGGCACTAGGATCAGCTGTGATTCATGGAGAGACCTTCGTCTGGTCAGCTAACATTACTGCCAAGCAGCTGAAATATAGAGTGATATTGTGGTTTTAGCTGACATGTGTCGCCTCACTGTTTTGAGCGATGCCCATTCATGTCTATTTAGAGCGAGCACAAGCTCAAACCCGACGCTGACTTTCGTTGACTTAACGGCCACAGGTGTCGCTGTTAACAAGCATTTCTGAAAGTTACAAATAGTCCCTTTAATATTCATAGTAGCCCTTCAAGAGATTTTTTTTTGTCTAAAAACGGGCAGGCATCTATTGAAAAAAAAACATGTGACCTAATTAAGATTTAAGAGGACCTTTTCGGGCGGATCACTAACTCCTGTCATATCCCAAATTTACACAATACAATCCATCTGCTCAGCCTGCTCTGCTCCGCCATTGTAGCTATGTATAACCCAATCTGTTACCCCTATAACGACATACCCAAATGTGCACTGGGCTCAGTATACACACACTCACACACACACACACACAGACATAGGCTTGCACACACACACCCCCATCTCATCCCCGCCCCTCTCCAAAAATTTTAGATGAAAGGGCTTTTGGATTTTGGATGACGCTCTGAATCACGTGTTCATAGGAAATACACTCGCTATAATTTTTTTTGGAGCTGCCTCGTCCTGCACCGCCGACCATAGTTGTTGTTGCCGTCTCCATACAGTGTGGCTGAGGGTTTGTTAAGGTAATGTAATGTAATGTACCTCTCCGTGGTCACTGACGGGTTCACGCCAGTTCACCGGGTTCACTTGAGGAGAGCTCTCCCACCACTCCTCCTCTTCTTCTCCACAAAACGCAACGATCGGAGCTAATCCAATATTATTCATTGATATATTAATGTCGGATTCCATTTTTTCCCGCCGACTGTTGAGGTAAGGACTCATCTACTCTTCCAAAAAAAACGCCTTATAATAAAAACCTCCCTTTCTTTTTATTGGAGAGGGTGCGATCCACAAAGTTGTTTACTGGAATTAAACCCTCGAATATTGAATTTTGGATCTGGTGCTGTAGTCAAGGCAGTTTTATATGAAGTCGCCAATGTATAAAATGGCGACAGTAGGTTGGAGGAAGGGGGGTGGAGGATTTTTGGGAATATTCATTAAGGTTATAGAGAGTGGCAGATCGCCTCGGAGGCAGTGTGTTAGTGTTGTTGCTCCACAGTCTTGTGAATGTGAATGGAATGGAACGTGTTAACTTGTTACTTTGTTGCAGTTCCAACAAAAACTGTGTCAATCTGCGTTCCATTCTCGCGCTATAGGCTACAATGTGGCGTATCTGCTTATTTTATTGCACAACGCGCTCTATCTGTATTTCCTCCACTGTGTATAGAGTGTGACTGCTTCTTTTTTAGTTGTAAAAGACTCGTGAACACAGATCTATAGCAGGCTTATTTATGGATTGATATAAGAAGTCTATAGATGTCCAAAACTGCACGCCAAGTATCAATTTTTTCTTCTATTGATCGCTCACTTCTCTCTTTACACATTTCTTCCTCTTGCCTGTGAGCAGAAAGGTAGGCCTTACTGTATCTCTATGCACAGGACTCTTTTTCTTTCATTTCCTCCTCTTCCTCCTGCCAACATGTGCTGCTGCTGCCCTACTCACACACACACACTCTCGCACACACTCACACTCACACACACACTGAAACATATACAGTACAGAAAGAAAAAACTGATCATTTCTGGAGATATTTTGTGGATTATCACTGAGGCGTCGTATTAAAATAAAAATATCAGTTCCTTCACATTTTTCTATCTGTCTATAAATGTTGCCCCAGCTATGAGTGCCATGTGTCTCCCTCTGCCTTGAGGGGAGGGACCTGGGTGCTGACTAATGTTGCCTCTGTCGATCATGTGTGAGTCCAGCGTCCATAACACCAGAGACAACCTCATATTATTCAAGCAACCAGCTAGACAAGGCATGAATCATTGGCAATTTTTGGAATGTGTTTTAATTATTTAGCCATGAAAGCTTGTTACATCTAATGTAGGTCATGGAAATGACTGCGCAACACTTCTGCCACTGAGGTTTCTCCCTGAGAGAGTAGGTGTTTGGACTGTGTGAGGGTGACTCCGAGTCCGGTGGACAATTTCTGCACTCCGATGGTTAATTTTCAGGCGTGTGTGATGACCGGCTAAACAAAGGTAAATGAGCTCTCGCTGTGCGGATCGGGCAGATCGGGTTCAGCTTGGCCCGGTGAGTTCAGTGTGTGTGGAGGATTTCACTCCAGCAGGACGCTCACACCGGGGGAATGTCAATTCCCTTTGTGGATCCCTGGGAACGGTCTTCCATCTCCCTTCTCGGAACTGCTCTAATGAGGCCAGGCATATTGCCTTTCATCCCTCACTCCCTGCAATTAGGCACAGCTCACAGTTTTGGTTATGGCCACAGCGGAGTGTTTGTATACACAGACACAATGTAGTGGGCCAAGACTGCCCACTCCCCTCATCAAAACAACGGCTCTGCACATGCCACCCCGCGTATACCTGGAATACTGTACTTTTCAGGATTTGGTGTTCTGATTTCTAACAACACTGTAGATGTTTTCGTGCGCCTCCCACAGCTCAAAATGAATCCCCTGCCAGAGAATACAGAGGAAGGTCATATGGTCATGATTTGCAGATTTACTTGACATGGAGTGTATAACATTCCTTGAGTTCAGAGACGAAAATCAATCTAATCTAATGCCAACCAGATCCATTTTCCAGCCGTTTTTTTATACAAACAAGCATTCATGATAGCGGCGTACCTCATGATCCTCCCAGCAAATTCTCGGAACCACAATGCCTATTCTCCTATTTTCTCCCCTCCAGAAAGGACGGCGCTCTATACAGGTTCACATTTATTTGGGTCTTTCATCCTTTTTGGTATTGCTTTTGTCATTGGACCAATGCCGTATCGAAGCCCAGACCACTCAAAAGCCTCACTAAACCAGCATGTTTGCTCAGTTCCAACCAAAAGAAACGCTCGAGCACTGAGAGAGGGAGGGGAAAAAACCTCGGGGCTAGTGGGGAAAGAGCCCCTGCCACTTTCTCTGTCCCATGCAAGAAAGGTTTGGTCAGCAGGAGCTGGCATTTGCCAGGCTTTGGCAGTTATAGGAGGCTGTGATGTCAGCCATTTTAGGATGGACAGTACAATGTGCGGTGCGCCGCCATCTTTCTTCCTTTTCTTCTTAAGTTGCCAAATGAATGCCTGTAGTCTTGGCTACAGAACTGAAGAAGTTATTCATCAAAAGTGATTTAAAAGGATGCATGACTCAGATTTTTTTTTCTCTGCGCACCATGGTTTATTTGTCTGTCATTCATCTGGGCCGCATATAGAAGGGTTTCGGAAAACAATGTAAGATTACATTCCCCCTAATGCAAAACAGGACCATGCAAGAGAGATGCTCAGACAGGCAGAGTGCGGTATGTACTGTAGCGCCTCAGCCTCCAGGCCTCTGCGCTCTGATTTAGCAAGACAATAACAGCGTCAAGAGGTCATTTGTAGGGGGGGTACGGCTGCAATATTTCTTTCATCAAGCGCCGTCATAAACGTAAGAACGGCGGAGCTGGGACTTTTGTGTCCCTACGACCTGAATGAGAAAGAAAAAAACTCAAGCTGTTGTCGCGGACCTCACCTAAAGTTATCTGAAAGAGACTTGACCCATGAATGGACTTCTCAAAGATGGCTGGCAGAGCATGTGGATTAAGTTTGTCCTGCACCGGATGCAGTCCAGGGAATTTAGTGTGTGTGTGTGTGTGTGTGTGTGTGTCTTGAGGTTGGTGGGTGTGGGCGAGTGACTCCGCTGTGTGTGTGGCGTGGTGGGCAAGGGGAAGAGAGGGGTTGCCATGGCGATGTTAACACATGAGTGGCACCACCGACCGGTCTCCCAGTGGACGAGGCTGCAGTCATGGAGGTAAGGGGGGGGGGAGTGTGTGTGTGTGAGGAGGAGAAGGAGGAGGACGAGATGGCTGACAACACCTGCATCTCAGACATTCAGACACTAATAAGCACACAAACACACCCATGTAGAAAAAAGAAAAAAAGAAAGAGCCCGCAGTGGAGACGCCACACTGAAGCCGCGGCGTGTCTTCAGCTGGACAGGCGTGGTGAAGACGGACGGCGTGGACTCGTGGGCTGTATTAGCACCGTGCTAAGGACCCTGATGAGTCTGAATTGTTTTTCAGCACACGTAACACTAGAGCCTGACACTTATTCATGCTGGCAAGCGGTACAGTGCCATTCACGCACAAAGATGTCCCCAAACTGAAACCTGTCCACCCTTAACTGTCAATAAAAAAAAGCCCACATTAGTCCACCGTGGCGGCGCGATGGACACAGGGGACACCCAGGAAACGGAACAATCACGATTCGACAGTCGGCCGTCTAAAGGCTCCCAGCGCTGGATCACGTTTCCCTTATAAATGAGGCGCCATTGTTCCCAATCTCTTCTCTGAGCAAGACAGTAATTGCTCTCTGTCTCTGGCTTATATTTGGGTGTCCAGCTGATCCACTCACATGACGTTAATCTATTTAATGGACATTTGGTAGAAAATGTTCCCGCTAAACTGATTTTTTCGATCATTCAGATGTATCTGTCAGGAGTTCCCCCCCGCTCTGCCCCAAACCCCCGGCGGACAGCAGGTCATTTTTTGGCAGATTTTTTGAAGCAGACTCTCAAGACAGCCGCGGATCACTGTCAAAGCAAATTACATGCAAAACAAATATTGTCACAAGTGAGAGAATTTATGCCCGTTTTTTTTTTTTTTTTTAGGTCTTCTGCGACTGTCGCATCAAGAGACTCCTTGCCAGTTATTCGTTTCAAAGAGAAAGATTTTTCAGAGCGGTGCAGGTGCTAAATGTTGCGGAGGTGAGGAGGGAGTGTGTGAGGAGTGTGTGAGGAGATGTGTGCCTACGAGGTGTCAGCGGGGAGGAATATTGAAACAGTAGAGCCTGTCATCATCATCAGTCATCCTCTCACTTCACTCCCAAACGTCTGAGTTTTGTCTTCCTTTGTCCTTCTTCCTCCTCCAGCCTTCACATTCTCATTCATGTGACAGGTGGCACAACAAAAACACCAATCCGTGTTTGTTAATGTCAACTGTAGGTGACCCAACAATCTGGGAGTGTCTGAATCAGTGGACTGTTTTGAATTAAATTTTAATGTTTAGCAACCACTTTGCAGCCTCGCCTCCCTTTTCCTGCTGGTAGCAGCTCGCTGTAGATTGGGCATGTTTTTCAGGTTGTAATATTGTAATTACTGCAGCAGTTTATGAGGTGATGAAAGGGAATACATGCTGCTTTCTTTCAATTGGTTTGCTGAAATGGGAGCAGCACACTCAGCTGCTTGCCATGTAAAAGTATAAAGAATATAATTAAATATTAATGAGATGTAAATATAATATTGTTATGGAAATGACAGTGTAGGCGCACATAAGGGAGGCCCTCCTGTAAATCTTAAAGCTGCTATTAAATGAGGCGGAGCGTATAAATCCCATCAGAATTTAAACCTAGCCTAATCCCATTTGTTTTGAAACGCTTGTTTTTGAAACGTTGAATGGTTCAGACGTGGTTGCGGTTCGCCGAACGAGGCCCCCTCTGCTTACGCTGAGCGTGGGTGTCCAGAAAGCACGTCTGAGAGAGAGCTCTGCCACTTTCCCTCGCTTCAGATACGACTCCCCTGGTCCGCTGACATGAAAAGAGTTTCCTCCCCCTGTGCCACAGATCCAGTGCCAGTGCGAGGACATACGACACACCGGGGACAGTGATCGTCTGAGCGTTGTCTACCTCGTTGCTGAAACACAAGGCCTGGCTTTTCAGAGGGAAACCATTCAATGGCTCCCTGTCTGGGAAGCCCTTGTCTTGTGTCTGATCGCACGTCTCGCTCGCCAGATAAAGCAGCCCATTCTTTTGATAGGTGACCTGATTCTTTATGTAACCTTTCCAAACTTTTTGGCTTGTCTTGGGTGTTCTCATGCAGGAAGTGGGGTGTTTACCGGGGAGGGGAGTGTCTGTACAAGGCCACGGCGTCTGTCTCGTCACAAACCGGCGTCCACTCTGGGGGGGGGCGGGCTGCTACACCAAGCCCTCCGCCATGATCAAGTTGTCCATCACTTTATTTTGCTGAAACATCCTGACATAATGTGTGCTAATAAAATAAATCACTCCAGCACAGCTAAACTGAGCCAACGCTCCTCTATAGCATATAGTGACATCACTCACACAGATGTTTCAGATGTGCATGACTACATCCCTCCGCCGCGTGAAGGCAGACTTCTAAATCCCTCGTTCAGTGGAACAACCTCGAATGAACGCTGTGTCCTCAACAGGGGTTAATCGAGTGTGCCGTCAGAGGATATCATGACCTCTCTGGCGGCAAAACATACAGCACATGCCCGCGTCTGGATGCAGTGAACTGGGATTACTGCATAAGATGCTGGTGACCTAGTTTTTTTTTTTTTTGTTGTTTGTTTGTTTTGTTTTAGTTTTTTTTTCTTCCTGTCAGAAAGCAGCAGCCGTCAGTAGAAATGAAAAAGAGGTAGAGACAAGGATACTGTCTGGGATCAGTGTGTACTGTCGGCCAGTCATTTGAGGGTTTTAATTCGGGAACAGGTTCATCTTTTATTTACCATCCAGCCGGCCGTGGTGAACGTGCACGTGGATGCAGTAAAACGAAAGTCTGTGAAAGTGCTCAGACGCAGCGTGACAAATGGAGACGTGTTGAAAGTGTAAGAAATTGTTTTCTTTGTGACCAATGAAATGCAGCACAAGAGGGTTGAGGTATACTGGATTTCAACAGAAACCAGGTTTCGGGTGGCACGGTGGTTCAATTTGTGCAGCTGATGTTTTTCCCAGAATGATAAGCTTGCAGGAGAAGGTAAAGAAGGAGTGATATGGATGGATGATGATAGGATGACACTAATTTTCAGCTGCATGCTTCTCCATTCTCAGAAAAGGAAGATGAGTGATATACAGCCGCTGTGTGTGTGTCAAAGGTTCACGCAGAGGGCAGAGAGTGCAGAGCTCCACTTTGATATTTTTTTCCTCTTCTTCATTTTTACAAGTTTTGTACTTTCCAGTGTTAAAACGACTATAAAAACCAGCTGTATCGCTAATGAAACACTGGCTGCAGCGTATCCATTGTCTTGTCCTACAAACTCTGTTAAATATTTGTGGCTTTGTGAGAGAACAGAGGCGTGCTTTTCACTTCATAATGCGGAGAAGAAAGAGGAGAGACACTGCAGAGACAATCCGTATCCATCCTCATGACTGGAGTGTTATAGGAAGGGAAAGCCTGTGGATGTGGTTTGCTAATGGATTTGCGCACCCAGTGATCTGTGTATTGTGTTTTTATGCATGCGTGCGATGCCATGCTGTTTGTTGAACAAGTGTAGGATGAAACGGTTTGAGCTTGAGGCTCGTAAAAAGGCTTCAGATGTGTTCTTTTGCAGACATTATGAGAATGTTCCAGCTCCTTCGCTGTAGTGTTGTTAGCCGACTCCTGGGACGCACACACACACACACGCAGTCACCTGATTTGACACTACATTATGCCCGGAAGGTGCACTGTAACGTCCAATGTAAAACACATGGCTCCCATCCAAGTGTGGCAGTAAAATGCTCTCTCTCTCTCTAGCAAAGTAATTTAACCTTCAATATGTCTGCTTTACAATATCAAACCAAAGACGAACAAGACAGCACGACCCAGAGCATGTGACTAGTATTGAACGTATAAGTAGGGATGCATCGGTATCGGACGATTTTCGCCTCGTTGACTGCAAAAGGGTTATCGGCAAACAAGATGACATTCACAGATGGCAGCGGCCGATGTTTAATGTGTTGCATTCATTTTATATGGGCTTAATGTTGTGTTGTTAGCTGCTGATTTAATTACATTCATGTTTCACAAAATGTTTTTATTGGACTAAGTAATAGAGGTGTAAGAAAATATTGAAAGAATCGTGATATTATGTTTTGTGATACTGTATCGATTCTCAAAAACACAATCAATTTTTAATTAATAATTTACACGCAAAGATTAACTCAGTCAATACTTTATTTAATTTGCAAAGAGACGCACCCTCTCTGTGTATGTGTCCTCTCAAAGTAGTGCTGTGATGTTGGATGTTACAGGGAGTGTGATAAATGCAAATGCAGATCCCACTGTTCTGATAAAAAAGTAAACTGTTTTTTACTCAGATTATATGCATATGGTTGTTCTTTATACTGTGAGAGTTTTCCTAAAATTAGATTTAAAAAATCGCAATATATTGCCTCGTAACCTCCGTATCATGATACGTATCATATCGCCCGATTCTGGCCAGTCCACAGCCCTACTAGGTAATAAACTCCTCTCATTGAGTAGGTAGTTGTATACAGGCTTAGGGGCTCTTAAAGCAGTTATTTTTCATGTGAAAAAAAGGTTATTTTAAAGCTTGTTTCATAAATGTGTGTGATTTAATTTATGCTAATTCAAGATGTGAATGAAGGGCTGAAAGACTTTAAGAGTGAAGACACTTCAGTTATTTTTTTATAATGAAGATGTGTTTGTTTCCCGGGCACCAAAGGGGGAATAAATAACAAAATAAACCACAAAACAGGCCAAATGTTTAGTTTAAACATCGGTACGGGCCCATCATTTTGCAATCGGTGCGTCCCTACATATTAGATTTAAAATATGCCCCATTCCCCTTATAAAAATATTATTGAAAATAATAATACCTGCATTTACAAGACAAGTTGAGCAATTCTTTTTTGTAGACAAACACATACCTGTGTGCATATTTTTGCATATTTGTAGTTTTCTGCAGACAATGTGGAACAGCTGGTTAAGGTTAGGTATCAATTTGGAGCGGTGAAGTGCATCCCACTCAATAGGTGCAAAATCCCCAAACTGCTCTGTGGATGATATTTATTTTACTGATATTAACTGTTTCCTGGAGGGAGGCAGGCAGGTGGCATCTGGCAACAAATATCCTGATTTCAAACATGGCACATCACATTTATATGATATTAACTTTAGCTTTAGTCTGGGTGCCAACCGGCATTTTTTATTACATGTTTTGTTAATATCGCGAAGCTTTACTAAATATAATCCTGTGGGCGACTGCCACCGCTAGTTAGAAGAGCCAAAACATATGGCAACAGTGAATTAGACTGTCATTTCTGATTTTCATGCTCCTTTTTCTGAATTCATAAAAAGCGACAGCTAGACAGAAGTCTGTAAATCCAAATAAATAACCAGAACACTGACAGGCGGCATTGACTGAAGGAGTGTGGTGCCCTTTAAGTATTTATTTTTTTATTATGTTTCTTTGTAGATTTCCTTGATATATTTCATGTTAAATATGTTTCAATATTTAGAAAATAATGTTGTTCATGAACTCTGATGTCATTTAAAAAACATAATGCGCCTCGTGAACGAGATCCACTTTACCTCCTCTGGTGTGGTAATTTAATGTAACCTTGGTTTCTGAGTATGAGCATAATGTAAAAGGATTTTTTTTTCAAAAGAAAAGCCCTAGCCTCTTTTACTTTAGTGCTGTAATTGCTGATAAATACCACCTACACTTATCACATTGTATTTCCACCTACATTTAGTACCCTGTGTGGGGCTTTTAGCTTCCTCTGCATCCTGCCTACTATAGTATGTCATAGTATGAATATTTCATGGTTTTAATTCTCTCAAAGCTATAAATCTGGTATCCATAAACGACAGATTTTGACGATGTTCTGGTGCCATTTATTTTCCTGCAATTACTAAATTAAAGATGGGCTGAAAGAGTCACGTTTCTCTTTTTTTGTCCTCTTTCATCGCAGGTTCCCTGGGAGCTGTTAAACTCGTCCATGTGACAGGAGTCCTGAAGTGGCAGAGGGCATGAAGCAACACTGTGATATCATAGTGGCTGGTCCATGACACTAAACTCCATTCAACCCTCTCCACTCTCCACCCGCCCTCTGTTCTCATCACACCGGACAAGCAATCACTCACTCTCCCATCAACACGAAGCTGCACAATGGCCAGCAAAAGGAAATCCACTGTACCCTGCATGATACCATCCAAATCCAAACATGTGCGTGAGGAAATCATACTGGGCTCGCTACCAGAACTCCTACCAACAATCCCAGAAGACAGCATACTCAGCATCTCTGGAGAAGAGTCTGGCCATTTCTCTCACAGCTCCTCCAAATCCGAAAGTGGCAGCGAGATGCAGAAAGGAGGCGCGTACAGCTGTCCAAAGTGCCGTTTCGAGTCCAGAGATCTAAACTACTTTTTGGATCACATGCACAACTGCCACTTAGACTTCAGGGCCCAGCCCACTTTCTACTGCCTGAACTGTGGGGTGTCAGTTGTCCGCTTTGAGGCTCTGGCTCTGCATAACGCTACCGCCCACCCTAAGATAATGGAGGGCTTGGTCACTGCCTCCCTAACTGTCAACACGAGGGATGGAGTAACAACAGTGGAGCAAAGCCTCTTCACAGACAACGGAGAAGACTACAAAGAATCTGGGATCTCCGTCACCAAAACCCCGATTGCAAAGATGATGAAAGCAAAGGGGGAGCACAAAAAGATTGTGGTGTCTCACACCGTGGAGGTACGCAAGATAGACACTGGAAAGGATGTAGACCCCAGCATGCTGACAAATGTGCCTGAACTCCAAAACGGGGCTCGAAGCCTTTCTGGCGCCCCAGCTATGCCGAGGACCACTGTCGCTCACGTGATTAAGTCGACAGTGCCCAACCAAGTCTTTCACCAGCACACTCCCTCCCTTTACTCCCCTCCTTCCTCTGGTTCCAATAAAGACCTTCCAAAGGTGATGATCCCTCTCAGCAGCATCCCCACCTACGATGCCGCCATGGACACCAGCAGCTTTCTCAAGACATCCTTTGGCAAGTTCCCTTACCCGACCAAAGCCGAACTCTGCTACCTAACGGTAGTCTCGGAGTTCCCCGAAGAGCAGATCAAACTGTGGTTCACCGCCCAAAGGCTCAAGCAGGGCATAAGCTGGTCTCCCGAAGAGATCGAAGAGGCCAGGAGGAAGATGTTCAACACCGTGTTCCAGGGTGGAGCACCTCAAAAGCAACCCGCTACGCCACGGCACGTTAATCACATTGTAACCCACCACACTGTCCACGCAGGCTCAAAAGGACCAAACTTTCAGATGGCCAAAGTTCCCTACGGCAGTATGAAAACCAGGCCCGTCGGAGTCACGGCCACGCAGGCGAGCATGTCAACCAACCCCCACGTCACCAGGGTCTCGTATTCTACTCCAATCATCCCCCCAAAGATTCCCCCTGTAGTCAGAACAACAACACAGGTACTGACCAAGAACACTCAACCCACTGTGGAGCCGGACAAGAGCAACGGCCTCGGCCTGGACATGGCTGGAAGCAGCGGTTGTGTCAGTAGCACCAGCAGCAGTCGAAGCAGCAGTAGCAGCAGTAGTTGCAGTAGCAGCAGCAGCATCAGCAGCTATTCCAGCAGTAGTAACGGCGGTGAGACTGTCACCCGGAAAATGGTGCATAACAGCAGCCCAACCAACAGCATCAACAGCATCGCCAACATTAGCAATAATGATGAGCACTGTGTTGCTGACACCAACGGGAAATCAAATGTCCAAAGCAACAGTTTACCGATCGGATTGGAAGGTTCAAACAGTACCAAGAGTCAAGTGATCATCGACAACACCAGCAAATCCAACATCACCTGTAACAATCACAACAGTGGCGCCATCAGTCCACAAGCGCAGGCCCACGCCGCGAAGCCCAACGACGAACGCAACAACTACATCCACAAGACCAACAACAGCAGTATTAGCAATGAATACCCCAGTACTACCTGTAATGACAGTCTCCCCAACCTGAACCATGCCAGCAAATCCCCAACTGAAAGCACCAGCACTACTGTCATTACAAAAAGCAGCTCATCTATTTTAGATGAGGGTAAATGCAACAAGGACTTTCCCATAAAAGGCATGTCAATCTTACAGCAACTCATCAAGGAGGAGGACCCGTTCGCTGGGGACAGAAGCTGCCCAGAGCTGAAAATTGACCCCATTAAGATCAACTTCAAGAGGCTGAAGATGAATGAACCAGATACTACATCTGAGCTTGTACATCAAGATCATAGGTCTGAGATGGCGGAGGTGTCGGCTTCTCAACCGTCTTTCTCACCCCCCTGGGCCAACAAGACCCCCCAGCAGCTGCACATCCTCCGACAAATTTTCTCCAACACCCGCTGGCCCAGCAGTCAGCAGTACGAGGACTTGAGCGTCCAGACGGGCCTTCCCAAGTCGGAGGTGGTGCGCTGGTTCAGCGACAGCCGGTACAGCTGCAAGAACGGGCAGCTGAAGTGGCTGGAGACCTATCAGCGACCACCCGCGGTAACAGAGGAAGCAATGAGCCACGGAGACGCCGAAGCCGAATCAACGAAGGACTCTCCGCCGGCCAAAAAGAAACTTGTTGAGCAAGACATGAACAAGCACCGTGAAGGAGAAGCAGGACTGAACTCAGGGCAGCGGGTCGTGTGGCAGGATTCATACTCACCGCTGCTGGGTCTGATGGGGTCCGAGGGGAGCATCGAGCGAGGCCGAGCCGAGGAGTCGGCGCCACCAGGAGTCCTGCAGGATCCCTGGTCAGAGAGAGCGGAGGACCACCAGCAGCCAGTGGCCAGTCAGTCACTCATCGAACAACAGACTGATGCCAATCAGGCCAGGTACCTCAGACATAATGCTCAAATTACAAGTAAGGGATAATGTACAGCAAGCCGGTCATTGTTGTGAAATAAACCCCTTCAGGGCCATGCAGGACTCCTCCGCTTCGCGTCCAAGAGCCATCCGCATCGTCCTGTCGGGGTTTATTTCACAACAGTGACCCGCTAGCTGTACATTATCCCGCTTATTACACGGCTACTTACTTAAGAACTCAATAAGTTGACACAAAAACGATCCACCAGAGTCCGACATCAGAACTACGTCCATAGCAACGGTCTGCTCTAAGGCCAGGTACTTCAGACATAATGCTGGAATAACAAGTAAGCGATAATCTGCAGCGAGCCGGTTATTGTTGTGAAATAAACCCCAACAGGGCGAGGCAGAGGGGTCTTGCCTCGCCCTGAAGGGCTTTATTTCACAACAATGACCCGCTAGCGGCACATTATCCCGCTTATTACACAGCTACTTACTTAAGAAATCAATAATTTGACACAAAAACGGTCCGCCAGAGTCTGAGATCAGAACTGCGTCAACAATCAGAATCGAGTATTCAACAAAGCCGTGTAATAAAAGCTCCTGAAGTAAGACAGACTTCTAATTCTTGTGATAATTTACAAGCTTCGTGCTATTTATCAATCAAGAAAACAAAAACAACGAAAGTCAGGTGGAGGGATGAAAGCACGACAGCTTGTTGTTTGTAGTCGTGGTTGCGTGATGTACAGTAAAAAGGAGGCAGGAGAAGTGTGTACAGGTACTCATGATGAGTAGCTTTTTCAGGCAATCAAAAGGTCTGTGTTTAAGAAGCTATTTTTAGATAAGTAGGAGTCTGGGCCGTTGAATTATAGATTGAGAGCGCATGCTAATATATGTGAATAAATCATGACAATTGTCTTTGGTGAGATGGATTTCCAAGAGGCAAGTTAACCCCGTACACAGGCGTCTTTTTACAACGCTCCCTCCTGAGAAGTACCTCACTTGTACAACAGCAACACAAGACAACAGGAACTGTCCAATCATGATTTGTGTTTTACCTGTTTGTGTCGACAGGGATCGCCTGAGGATGGAGCTGCTGGAGGTGTGATGAAGCAGGCCCAGTCTCGCCAGAGGAACATGATGTTTAAAGGCTGGCGTGCTCCTCTGGTCGTGGTCTAAAGAGAAAAAAGAAAAAAAAAAAGAGTGTTCATAATGACAGCAGATGTGATTGTAGCTGGACCGTTGGACTCTGACTGTAACTGTGAATACCCACCACCCCTCCTCCTCCGCCTCCTCCTCTTCCATCTGCCATCACTTCCTGCCATCGTCAAAAAGAAAGAACTTCTCACCTTTGAGTCCTGTGATGTTTAAGCCTTTCATGCTTCTTTGTGGTTGTGTGGGGAGGGTGCACAATGAGGTCAGTACGAGGGATCAAAGAAAAGAAAGAGAAAAGACGCACACTGACTGGAAAACTGACTTGAATGAGCGAAGATAGGATAGGGCCGAGAGATATTGTTTTTGGGTCAGAGGGAGAAATATATATATATGATTGAAACTGCACTAAAGATGGTTTGTACTGACTGGACAAACAAAAAGACGTGTCAAGGAAATGTTATTGTTGGCTTTGTGATATTTTTTACTTTTTTAGCAACCAGTACTTCAGCACTGCCTTGAATTTTACTTTTTCCGTTATTTGGTTTTTTCGATTCTATTTACTCTTCTATAGTCACTGTAAGTCCAGATGCAATCAAACATGGTTTATTTAGATCTGTATAAATGTTGGTGATCACTTTGCAGTTCAGCTACACGCAAGAGACTATATACAATGCACTAATGAAGACAGCAATGCTAAAAAAAAATCACACTGCCCCACAGCAAAGGTATTGACAGCTCCGTGGAGATCAATACACTACACTGCCCTGCAAACTGAACAGAGAGAAGCCTGCCACGCTAACGTTGCCTTACTCAGCTCTGTCCATGTGTTTATATATGACCTGTCTGTCCATCACCTTGCTTTCCAGCTACTGTGCTGTCCTGAGAAATAATAAAAAAACAAAAACAAGTAAGAAAAAAAAAAAAACAAGCCAGTGCATCAATGGTCACTGTTCGTCTATATCTGTGAAAAAAATCTTGTGCTGCTTTCTGTACACTTGGAGATGTTTAACTTTAAGCTGTAATTGTATCAAATATTGTTACTGGCATAATGTTGTTTAAAGCAAAATTATCAATTTGATCCCTAGACACTGACAGAGTGAGATATTGTGCTAGCTAGAGAGCCAAATGAGGAGATATTTGCTCTCCTCTGAATTTTCTTGTGTTTATATAAAACATACAGTCACTACATGAATCCTATTAAGCTGCATCTTTGTCAAGCTGCTAATAGCTAAGAACGGTGCTATACCATCCAAAGTGAAATTGGAGGTTGATCTCCTACCAGCAGTGTATGCACTTGTGTCGAATGTTACAAATTTATTTTGGTTTGAGATAAATGGAATCTGGACTTACGGTGTTAATGATCACTTAAAAAAAAAAAAAAAAAAAAAAACTTTTATGAAATAGTCTGATCATAAAGCACTGTTGTATCATCCTTTCTACACTTCTGAATCTTTACAGAATAAACTGAATACTCACCAAGCAGCAATGCCTCGTTATTTGCTCAGCACCTTGCACTGGGAGAGAATATGAATTAAGCCATGGATGCCAGTCAAATTATTCAGTGTGATGAATGTGAAAGTAACATACAATGCTGCCGAGATCGGAGGAATGCATACAGCCTCACCTGCTGGTGGACGGCGGATAATGCAGTTTGTGATGAGAGCTGAAACATTTGAGTCTGTTTTCCATAGAATAACCTTTTTATTTTGTGTTTGGTTAAAGGAGGTTGCACTTCAATAATGGGATTCACCGTGACGGAGCGCTAGACCCAAAGTCCAATAAGCATAAAAATGTAGCACATCTCAGATTTCAAAATCAAGGGTGACAAAACACCAGCATTTCACCTGTTTAATTGGCTCACATCACTACAGGCATCTGCTTACACGTTTCTGCACGGAGCCTTCAAAGCTTGTGCTACCCTATCACATTTTTAAATCTATTTATTTAGTCTGCAAGGTGTATTGTGAGGTATTTAGCCTCAGGTATGTATGCAGATGGTGACCAGAGCTTCTCTATTCAATAAGGAGTGTGGGCAAAGAAAGAGGCACAGGCCTGCCAGATGTTACCAGAGACATGAAATCCTTCTGGAAAAAAGGCACAAGGAATTACAGGAATGTACAGTCACACCACCGTTCATTTTATAACATAATATATGATTTAAGAGCTTTTTTTTAATTTAAAGGATTTAGATTAGTGATGCAGCGGTTCAACACGGTTTAGTTTGTTTTGCACAATAGGAAGAACCGCAACGAAAAAAACAACCATTTCTAATTTCTTTGATCTCCAAAATATACAAATAGATTGATGGATGGTAATTAATGATATTTCTATATCATATGAAGCCATAACACTGATTTTATACATGAAATAAAGCCCTACTTAGTGGTCAAGTAAGCCTAAGTTCAGATAATTGCCTCTTCTATGTCTCTGGCACCCCATCACATAATTAACAGGCCTGTATTTAACGGTGGTGCAACGGTTCAACAAGCCCACGGTTCGGTTTGTATTGCGGTTTTTGGGTCACGGTATCGGTTTCGCACATTAGGGAGGACAAAAACAACCATTTCTAATGTTTTTGAAATCCAAAACATCTAAATAGATTGATAGTAATGAATGATATTTCTATATTATATGAAGCCATAACACTGATTTTCCTACAAGACATAAAGCAGGCTACTTGAAGCTTCAGTAGGCAACAAATCTTTGGCATCGTTGGGCAAAAAATTCCATAATAACCTTTCAGCATATTGTAATTCAAGAGAGAGAAAACTAGACTTCTGCACCTCCTCATGGCTCTGTTCAAAGGCTTTAGAAAATCTAGCCTGTGATGAGAGACTTTGACCAATCACAGGTCATTTCAGAGAGAGAGCGTTCCTATTGGCTGTGCTCCGGCTGGTGTTTTGTATTTCCTCAACTGATCTCAACATGGCTGCTGTGTCACACACGTTCTCATTTTACAGCTAAACAGTTCACTACAAGATGATTCTGAAAACATTTGAGGAGAGAAATAGGCATTAACGTAACATAATATTGATTCATATTTGATCAGCGCTGCCTAGATTGACGGTTTGATCAGTTTGTGAGTGATTGAATCGTGGCTCTCAGACGGCAGACTCCAGCTCGGCTCTGATTGGTTGTTTTCCTCCAGTGTGTGAAATCTTGCAGATGCCGTTAGGAGCACCGGAGGACACAGAGGCACATGATTTTTTTTCAGATCACCTGTCTCATGCACTGCTGTCAGGGTATAGTGACCGTTTTATAAAAATAACTTAAGCATATTTGCTCCATTTCTACTGGGCGCAGCTTTAATAGTCAAGTAGGCGTATGTTCAGATATCCAATACTCTAAATAATCTGTATCCAATAGTGGTGCAACGGCTCATCAAGCCCACGGTTCGGTTTGTTCAGTCATTGAGCGGTTCAGTTTTGCGTCCCTATTTTTGAGTTATTCAATTCTTGGATCTGATCATTTGTCTTTATGTAAGGGATAATGTTCAGCGGGCCGGTCATTGTTGTGAACGAAACCCCGACGGGGTCTTGCATCGCCCTGAAGGGGTTTATTTTACAACAATGACCCGCTAGCTGGACATTATCCTATTTATTACACGGCTGCTTACTTAAGAAATCAATAATTTGACAAAAACGGTCCGCCAGAGTCCGACATCAGAACTGCATCCATAGCAACGGTCTTTTACAAAAGAAATAACAGACAGTAGAACGCTGTGATTGACCAATCAGAATCTAGTATTCAACAAAGCTGTGCAATAAGAAGCAATAACACAGATTTTATACATGAAATAAGGCAGGCTACTTAACGGTCAAGTAGGCCTATGTTCAGATATCTAATACTCTATATAATCTGTATCTAATAGTGGTACAATAGGTCAACAAGCACACGGTTCGGTTTGTACCGTCAGTGAACAGTTCGTTTTTTTACGGTTCTTTTTGCATCACTAATGTAGATTTATTCAATTCTTGCATCTGGTCAAATTGTCTTTATATTTTGTTACGCTTTGCATATAATGTGTCCCAGGCTGAGACTCTACAGAGAAAATCTAAGCTTGAGGACGCAGCTGTAACTCTGGTGAGACCTCCACGATGGCTTTTATATCTGTGAGGAAAACAAGTCTTCAGAATCAAAAGAATAAAATTTCCTTAAATAATAAAACTTATGATCAAAATGAAAGGGGGAAAAAAAAAAGTGCATAATTTACTTGTAGGATTTTATTTGTTTTTCAACCTACAATGGAGCATAAAACTCAAAACATGATCAAAAGGCTATGACAAAGGTAAAACAGGAATAGGATGTTGACTTTACAGCTACTTACATCAAATTTCCTATCATAAAAGTGGAATAAAATGAACTGATAATTCACATTAAAATGTTACATTATTTTATCCTCAATCTTTACACAATTAAAAAAAAAAAAAAAAAAAGAGCTTGCCTAGAATTGTAACAGATTGGTGATTT
>CAKAOI010045163.1:42440-178437 GCA_916701655.1 Sebastiscus albofasciatus | reverse complement strand
GGAGAGGACTGAAGAGAGGAGAGGAGAGGACTGAGGAGAGGAGAGGACTGAGGAGAGGAGAGGACTGGACTGAGGAGAGGAGAGGACAGAGGAGAGGAGAGGAGAGGACAGAGGAGAGGACAGGACTGAGGAGAGGACTGGGGAGAGGAGAGGACTGGGAAGAGGAGAGGACTGGGGAGAGGAGAGAACTGAGGAGAGGAGAGGACTGAGGAGAGGAGAGGACTGTGGAGAGGAGAGGAGAGGAGAGTAGAGGAGGAGGGTTGAACTTCTCCTCTCCTCTACTTCTTCTCTCCAATCCACTAAATACATCGAGGATAGAGTGCAAGTAGATGAGAAGACAACCAAATGCCACGTTCCATCTTGTTTGCGCCTTCTTTCACTCGGCCGTTACCGAGTTTTAAAGAGGACGTCCTTCTGCGGTCAGACGATGCGTCTGCTTCCACCGGCATGACAACAACCGGTGTGTGTTTCTCTGGCTGGGTCGGTTGTGCAAATGTTTGAAATGGCTCGGGTCATGAATTACGGACCTGAGCTCCCAGCAGCCCAGACAAGTTTGGCAACAGTTTTCTTCTCCCATTCCCATCAATGTATGCCGCGGTCGGACCAAAGGCCGCCGAGTCCCGGATTAAAAGGCAAACATTTGCAGTCCTGCCGGGACCGTGCTGTCGTGCAGTATTAATGTCACTCTCTCAGCGCTTGTTGTTAGATATTTCTGGGCAGGAGGAGGCAGAACACAGACTATAAAAGTGAGGAGAAAAATCCCCCGAGTGTGCTAAAACCCCAAACCCCACAATGTGTTGCTCGTTGAATATTTCACCGACAGCTTCCTGACCTGCAGACTTGCTTTCAAGTCAGAGCAGATCTCTGAATAAGTGAGGACTTTACGTTGCATCACAGAATACTGAATTAGGTTGAATCCCCTCTGCTAGCTTCAAAGGCTGATCTGCAGGTTACATGTAGGACAACAGAGGTGTAACCAACAAGGGACAACTAAAGGAAACCCCTATCATACTAATATCACTTGGTTGAATGTGATGTAATGTGTCCTGATCTGGGACTTTTGGATTTGTTTCCTCAGCGGGACTTAATTTTGAAGATACACCCGCTTGCTTCTGTAACTTGTGTGTTTTCCCCATTTTAGCCAGAAACAATTCAGTCTATAAAGTGATTATTTATTACACAGTACGATTCAGCAAACAAGGCTCTGCTTGTTGAGAGAAACTAAGCAGCAACATTTATTCTGCTGGGACAAATAACCCCTTTTAACATATAATAGTACATAATCAGGGATAGCTGTAAACATACACGCACACAAGTCAACAATACCAAAGCTTCAGTTACATAAAGGAGGTTGGGGTGTTGGGGGGAGTTGTGGCAACAAGGAGTGTTGGCATGAAGGTATCAGAAGAGTTATATTGGTAACTGATTAGGAGAGCAGTAAAAATCAATATAGCATAGTATTGCAATATTTTGCGTGGCAAAGTTGTATCGATACACGGACGTCAAGTATTGATCTTTTATTATATAAACTATTAACCTCTTTACAATCTGACGGCCTGCTGCTATTCTGTCTTTCAGAGGTTGTGGCGGGCTCAGTCTTAAAACCAGAGTGAAGATACTGGCATCAAATGAAACTAGAAAACGAAGGAATCCATTGGTACCAACCATGTCATGTTAGCTTGTCGGAAAGAATGCTCAATAGCGCTCCAAAATTAGGCAAAATTATGGCAAGGCAAAACTTGCATGGCCATTTTCAAAGGGGTCCCTTGATCTCTGGCCTCAAGATACAGTATGTGAATGAAAACTCTGAGATGAACAGAGTGAAAACTGTATCTCATTAGATAAAACAGATGTTGAAAAACTGCATAATTCTTAAATTATGAAGCCCACCACAAAGGAAAGGCGGGAGGATTCACCTTGACAGCCATTTCAGCATGAGATAAAAATGTGCCCAAACAGTTATAATAATAACTCAAAGCAAAAACAGAACATTAATAACCTAATAGATCAAGCAAGTATTGAGTCCCAGCCAGTTGATTTTTAACCTGTACTGAAAGAAATCAAAACCGATGGTTGGCCTTAGGGCACATTAAACAATCTACTGTACATAAATATACTACAATTTGCAAAATGATCATCAGTAATGTACAGAATAAACGGTCCGTGGGGCTTAAGCTTGTAAAAATGACAAAAGTGATCTTTCAGTGGAATACGGTTGTGTTTGTATTACCGTTGGACACTGACTGAATACATGTAATTTGGACAGAACAAATTATTTTGATTATTATGATCATTATGATGATTATACTAATTATTGCTATCAGAATTCTGGATCATCCATAACACACACACACACACTCATATAAGCACATGCTTGTGTGTGTGTGTGAGCCATGGGGTGAGGTCCAGCCATCAGCCAGGTGGACATTAGGTGTGATCACTATGAACCATCTGGTCTGTGGAAGAGAGAGCAGTGTAAATGGCTCCACAATGACTCTACTGGGCCAGTCACGAGAGCCACTTAGACGACAAATGGCCACTTGGACGAGACATAATTTCATTCAGGTAGCTGGGAGCTCGGGGTGGGGTAAATGACCATCCATTATCTGTGTCTGAGTATATGTGTGTGTGTGTGTCTGTATGAGTGTGTGTATTTACGCATACGATATTTTGTGGCATTCCATAATATATATCTTGTGCTGAAACGCTCAAGTGCACAACAGTAACTGTGTGTGCATTACGGTGCGATACGGGATCACAACAACTGGAGACTGCGGGTCATGATGGATGTAGTGCTCGGAGCCCGTCAGGCAGCTAAAGGGGTTAAACCAACCTGCTAAGATGGAGTGGGTGGCGATGCACTCTAGCCTTTGGTGAGAGGAGGTGAAGGGCATCGATGGGACCAATGACTGGTCATTTTTCTCTCGGCGGCCCACAGTGACAGCAGCCATTAAATGACTGGATGAGGTGATTATGTTTAAGGAAATCAATGCTTCATTGTTTTCAGCTTAGCCCAACGGCCAATTAGGGGCTGTTAATGAGGTACGGCTGTAAAATGTGGAGATAGATGGGGGGAGAAGGACTGGGAGCTCAGGATAAAAAGCCATACTTCATATTAGAGTATTTTCTGCAGAGCAAGGAGACATTGAGAATTGTAGACTGGGAAAATTTACATTTTTAAACTAACATAAATGTACCGTATTGGCCCGGGTATAAGATGATATTTTGAAAAAAAGTGTGGTCTTTTATGACAATTATGCCATATCATGAGCTATTGTTTTTTTAATGGAGAGAGTACCGCTGTAACACCGACTCCTGCAGAGAGTGTTGCATTATGGGTTGTATGTAGAATTAATCTAGCATCTTTAAATCAATTTATAGTGTGACTTTTAGAGATAGTCAGTGTTTTGTTAGGCCAGTTTTAACCTAGAAGAGTTTCTTGAGGCTTGTGTTTTGCTGCCACCGAGGAAATAAATTCATCCAGCCATCCATCCATCCATTATCTGTAACCGCTTATCCTTTACAGGCGGTTACAGCTGGGATCTCCGTTGGAGCCGATCCCATTGGGCGAGAGGCAGGGTAAACCCTGGACAAGTTGCCAGACAATCACAGAGCTCACACACAGAGACAGACAACCATTCACACTCACGTTCACACCTACGAGCAATTTAGAGTTGACCTGCATGTCTTTGGACTGCGGAAGGAAGCCACGTTGAAGGCCTTTGCGCACCAAGTCCGTATTTTTCGGCCAAAATTGTCGCACGTAAAATAAATACAACCTCACGTTGTGTCAATAATATTTACACGCCAGCTCTGAAACTTTTCCGAACAGGTTAAATTTTCTGTGTTTTTTTCCATCTGTGAAAAGGCAAAATAGGGTTGTTTGACCTCTCAGAGGCACCGTCCGTGCAAACATCATCATCCAAAATGGCATGATAAACATTCACTCAGTCTCCCAGCACAAAACACGTATACAATAAATAAATAAAAGAATACAGAGATGTTGAATTTAAAGATAGATAGTGGCAGGTGATTGCAGAACAGCTTGGAGTTGGGGATGGTTGCAAAACAAAGTATGTACAAAAGATTAGACAGTAGTGATTGCGCTCTACGCAGCTTAACAATAGCTTCTTGTTAATGTCATTCATTCATTAGCCCCGTTTGGGACAAGCGCTATCTATTGCACCCACGTAGGTAATTCAGTTTGGTCTCGTATTACAAATTTTCTAAACGACTCGGACCCAGTGTGCAAGGTTTCTGTGCATAACGTTTTTTATCGGATGACGGATTACAAAAAAATAAAATAAATATATATATGAAAACGGACCTGCTGTGCAAAGACTTTAACTCGGGCCCAAGCCGGCCAGCAGGTTAAAACCCAGAACCCTCTTGCTGTGAAGTGATGGCGGTATCCACCACACCGCCACCCCACCCTCAAAATATATTCACGACGAGTGAAAACGAGTCCAAAGCGTCTCCAGGCGTCCTAACTGCAGAAACGGACCAGAGACCGAATCATTTGTCAAGCAGCTCAGAATTACTGCTGTCACAGCTGATGAGGAGCTCAAAAAGACTGCCGGAGAAAATAATTTTGACCGCTTCCGAGAGCCTGACAGGAGAAGTGTGTGTGTATGCTTTAATGGTATTATTTCATGTTTCACTTTTACGAGAGAGAAAAAGCTTCAAGGATAAGGACTCACTTCTCCTTGGATTAATAGTATCTCAGGGAAACATTCCCCACAGAAGTAGTGTTTAAAAAAAAACAGGTGTCTTATGGGTCGTTTTTTTATTTGGGCCAATATGGTAAACTTTAGATGCTTAATTCCCCATGCAGATCACCATCAAGAGCCGCAAACGCATGATGGGGCTGCGTTCTGCGCATAAACTCAAGGTCACCGTAACAAACCCATGACAGTTTATTCCCCCCAAAGACTCGATGCTCGCAGGAATGAAAGTGACAGTTTCCTTTTATCCTCTGAGTGACAAATAACATACTCTACTGCCTTCTGATCTCACTGCATCTGGCAATTTTTAAACACACAGAGATAAATGCAGGTGCTTGTGACAATGTCACCACAAATCCCCCCCTCCCAAAACAAACATTTTCCCACTACATCTTGGCTCAGCTTCAGCGTCAACTACTATAATCTATGCAGAGTGGCCAAGAGCAGTAATCACTGGCTCACCATCGGCAAGCATTTCTGTCACCTCCTCTCTCTCCAGCTCTCTTAAGCTCTCTCTCTCTCACACCGCTCCTCTCACCGCTACAGTTATTAAGTAATGACATATGGCCGAGGGATGGAACACAGCAGCCGGGAAAACTTAAGCCTCTCAAGAACTCGTCGTAACAACTTAATCAGTGTACGCTCAGGTGAAAATGAGCTGCTTCCGCCTGCGTGCTGGAGTGCCTGTTTTGTTTTGCTAGACACGCAGCTGCTGCATCAACCACAGTCCATCTTTCTTCGCAATCCCTCCTTGTTGTTGTTCCCCAGCGTTTCTGCGTCTTAGCACTTCTAATTGTCAATTTACATCTCAGGTGGCTACATGAATTATGGCTTCCGTTTGTCAGTAAATAAACGTAGACATGTGTAGAGCGGACAAATGTAAATTCGACACAGTTCTCACTCGAGAAGCAGCCGCATTTCAAATCATCGCTGCAAATGATGCACATTTGAAAGACAAATTGAGACTCTCGCGCTCGCCAAATGCCTTTTTTACAAGTGAACAAAGTTACTTTGTGCCGCGCGCCAGAAAAAGTCAATTCAAACCCCCCGTAAAGTTTTATTAAGCAGCAGATTGTTAGAGTTGTTTTTCTTTTTTTCTATCTGTCAACTTTTCTTTCTGTGAAATCATGCATAATAGAAAATGACCCTTTTTTTTACGTCTTGTGGTGCACAGTTTTAAATATAATATAAAATGCATCTGATTGAAAAGTTGTCAGATATGTCCAAAATGAAAAAAATCTCTATTCTGTTTGTCCCGATTAGTTTTTCAGATTTGAGGGGAAGAAAAAAAAAGAAAAAAAAGCAGAATATTAATGATCTGTTTCAAGAAGCGAAGGCATCAAAGTGGCTGTGGGGCAGCTGTCCCACTGCATATATGTTTAATGATGCTCATCAGAATTTAGCTTTCCATTACTTAAACATCAAGTTAGAACTTCATGAACACTCCCCCTGATTACTTAGGATAATGTTTAAACACGCTACAAAGCGCCGTTGAGTGGGTTCCAAATGGAGGCCTCAGAGGCAGCGCCAGGGAACAACTTTTCATGTCCTTCCTCTTGGCAACTGATACGGCTTATATATTTTATCAGAAATTACACAACCCTCATTTACTGCTGAAATTCCTCTACTTCAGTAACAGGACCAGATAAAATGAATAGTGTGTGAAGAGAAATCTATACAGCAGGGATAGGCGATACGACCTAAAATGTATATCATGGTGTGTCTTTTGTTCTTTGCAGTGACAATATTATATCACAGTATAACAAAATTAAAAAGGATACTCCATTTAAAACGTGATTCTACCTCTTTTCTGTCTATTGGCAATGTAAGGGGACATATCTTAAGAAAGAAAAAATATACTTTTTTTAAGAAACGGATGTGTTTATTGGCTCAAAATAAGACTGAAAATTAGGTATAGGCCTACATGCGTTTTGGGAGGAGTAGCCTGCCCCATAATCTAAATGTAATGTGATTCATTCAGAGTTAATAGTAACAGCCGTACTGTTGTTTTCAGTTGTGAGTAACTGTAGCTGATTGCTGAGCAACCTGGAGATCGGCAAATAAAGAATATTTCACATATTTACTAGGTTTGGGACGATACACCTATCTCCCGATAACCTTTTTAACACTAGACAATGGGAAAAAGTTGAATCATACACTTCAATATCTAAATTAATACATGCAAGTATGTAGTCAGAGATGTCCTGAAGCCAAATATATCAGTCATTGTCAGTCATTATTTATTACAATTTTCCCAAAAATTAAAGAATAAAGAATTTTCCCTCACAAATTGGTGGTATTTTTTTTTATTTTTATAAGGGATATGTAATGTTTTATACTTCTGGTGAATATAATCCAATCAATCTTATTTGACCACGGAGATGTGAGTGACGGTTGATTTGACCGCGCGTTACCGCGATACGATAACATTTCCTGTCCATGACAGAGTTAGTATGCAGCTTTAGCCGTGATGTCTAGCTCTGCTTTTCCTGGCAATGTGTGAAACCCAAAGTGTTTCCATACTTTACTGTATGTGTAGTGTTTACCACTTTGGATTTAAAAAGTGAGGGTTCAAGTCGTATCCACGCAGACCCTCTGCTGTTTTGTACGTCCTAGTCGCGGCCAGCTGCGGTTTGTTTTGGTTGACGGATACGGAACTGATATGACGTCACGTTACTCTGACTACAACAATAAAAGCGCTAACCTCCCTCTACCTCCGTAAAGACTCAAATGAAGCAAATATATTGTTTCTAGTATTAAAAAAAATATTTCAAAATCTTAAAAAAAACATAGGTTAATCGATTTTTTATATTTTTATGATGGAGTGTATCATGTCTGTGGTGCTATTGCTCTCTGAATAGCACCTGGGCTTGGAGGAGGTGTGTGAAGTAGTGTGAAGAATAAGAGAGAGGCAGAGAGAGAGACTGCATGCATAGTGCACATATCGGTGTATGTGCCGCATTAGAGCTCTGCTGTTAAGCATGTCACTGACTGGAGGTGTTAACACGGACACCGCCTGTGTGTATTCCACATAAGAAAGAGCTCTTTGTTGGTAAAAGAGACGACATTCCTCTTATGGTTTGGACATGGAGTACTTTTGAAGTTCTCCTGGCCTTTGAGAGTAAATCGTCCACTAAGGCTTGAGCCCCAGCCACTTGTTCTCACTCTGAAGCCCTTTCCCAGCGGGCTGACTTCCACCGATGAATAATAAAAGGTAGCCTCAAGGAGGAAGGCTACCAGAGGAGCTCGCACAATTCGCCACTAAAACACATCTAAAGAAGAGGTGGGAGGAAAGCCAGCTGTGGGGGGGAGTTTACAGCGCGGACTGCTGCCAAGAATAACAAACAAAATTAATCTCAGGCCTTGTTAACCATTGTTTATCCAATCTAAAAACCTTTTGACCCACGTATAGCTGATGCATCAGGAGCCGGAGTGGATTCACCATTTATCAAGTGCCCATCAGCACCCTGTTGCAGCGATCCGTATGGTTTCTCTGGCCGCAGCCAGTGTGACGGCTTCAGGCTGGTTCCTCTGACCCCTCTGTGGCCTGGATTTCACTTTCCTCCCGAGGCAGCATCACCCACAGTAATGGGAGTAGACAAACAAGTGGACATAGCAGCTATAGTAGCGCCTGAAGCTACCACAAACCTGGGGGATGGAGGGGGGGAGAGGGGGAGAGAGATACTCCAGAGCTCAAGCTGACTGACAGGAACCACTGACCCAGCTATACTGGAGTCACACGAATCAATGTTGTTTTTTCCCCCTCTGCTGGTATGGCTCACCTCTGGATCCAGCTGCAGTCATACAGAATACTAAATACTGCTTTAGTACAGTAGCTCCAATGTACAGAGACTAGGGGTGTAAATCATCAGTTTTATCAATGATTATATCGATTCTCTGGTCAACAATACGATATTTGCAGATATCGCAAAGTCTGCCACGATACCATTTTGATTCAATTGTGCTGTAATTATTACTGTTGCTTACCTCCAAGTCAAGATTACTTTCCGTCCGTGCTTCCTCTCGGCTCACCACTGTTTCCATGAGACCTTTTTTTTTTGCTTTTACAAAACAATCGCTTATTCTTTCACAGCCTGCGGCAAAAAGCCTCTTCTTTCCCCAGTGTGTTGCCTATTTCTTTCTAAGAGTTTAATGTCATGTGTCTGTCCCTATAGTCTCTCAATGAATAGTTGTAGAGATGTCTGTACCGACGAACCTGCTCGGCCAATCTTCCCTCGAAGGCATCCATGTTGAAATGAAAGGTGCAGTGGGCGCAAAGTTACAAAAATTAAAAGGTGCACCAAGTGACAATTTGCGGAGCCTCTCGTAATTTTCTGCCGTGTGCACCTTGTGCCGGCTTTACTACGGTGACCTTGAATCAGGTTTCATTCACCAACAAATAAACTAACTTACACACACTGCACTACTACGTTCACAGCTATAACGTTACTGCTACTCATCGTCACACACACTCTCTCGCTTGGACGGAAATGGGGAAACAGACGTGCCATGGGAATTTCAAAATAAAGGCGTATCTTAAAGATGATGATATGTATCGATGTTTTCACTTTGCATCGATGATATTGGATCGTTGATCATTGAATCGATATATTGATCTGGATCGATGGAACGTTACACCCCTTAGAGAAACCTTTTATGAATGGGTTTCATAAGGAGAAAAACAGAAAAAAAGACATGGAAAAAAGGAAAATCTTAGTATTCAGTTTGCTTTTAACAGACATTCTTCATGCATGGAGACATGGAAATAGGCTCCAGTTTACTGAATAGGAAAAGTATAGTGGAGCAATTGCACCGTTGGTGGTAATAGTCTTGACATCTTTAACAGGTAATTCCATTAGTACGAATAAGAGATGCGAGGTGCTGCTGGCCACGGCCCTGGTCGATTCTTAATCACCTGTATGGGTTTCCTCTCGTGGGCCTGTATGACTCCAATGCTCACATCTTTATGGTTATTAAAGTTAACGATTGCTGCGTGCCTCATTTACCAAGGCTCTATCAATACCAGTTCAGCACCATGAAATTACCCCAGTCCAGAGGGAGCAGCGTGACAAACCGGATTAAGAAGGGCTCTGTAATGCCCTGGCATATATAACTCGCCGTGTCATGGACTCAGCCCGCCGCAAGAAGACCCACTGCCAAGCTAAAGCCCAGCGAAGGGAGGGGCGCCACAGGGGCTGCTGACAGCCATTATAGCTTAAATGTCAATTCGAGCTTTTATTACCCACATGGTTGTTCAGAAAAAAACTAATATCTGGCAGGTTAAAAAAAAACACCAACAACACAGCTTTGGAGAAAACACATTAAAAGTTCTCAGAAGTTACCTCACAGATGAATGGAGAAAGGGGGCTGATTATGGTAAATATATGCAGGATGTAACCTACTTCTGTGGTCTTTCAGGTGTAAGGATAACTTTGTTGGATACTCTTTTATAAGCATGACAGTTAGATTTTGTATGGAGACGGGCTTCGTTGCATTTTAAATGTGGTATCGGCTCGTGTCCCTTCACTTACATCCCGCTTATCTTATTTCCATGACAGGAGGGCGAAGCCAGAAATAGTGTAGTGCAGTGGAAGTAACACTATTGTACAGAATTTACTATGCGCCGTCACAGTCATATAAAGAGACGCATTAGATAAAGTCAGCAAACTTCTATTTATCGCTTCTTGTTTTTTGCTTTATGCCTCTCTTCTGGCTTGTGTCTGAGCACAACCGTGGGATCCAGGCATGCAGGTGTGGCTGCAACTCTTCGTGTTTTACTGCACCCTGCAGTACAGTTGGCGGCGCCTGACCTCTATCCAATGTCCATACGACACAGGTCACTGCTCGCTCTAAATGAGAGTCGGATGGTGAAATGAGAAACTAAATTGTCCATTCAAAATCACAAAACGGACTTTTTGAACGGCACCAGAGAGCAGCCTTCAAAAAGTGACATTCCTTGGTAGGAAACAATTGGATGCTGTGAGCCCTGGCAAATGGCTCGAATACAGACCATGAGTTTCAGTTCACCTCTCCTAAAAAAGGAAAAAGTTCTGAAAATGGCTAATAATAAAGTTATAAAATGCTATATGGGGTTATTGAGTACATCAGAGCTTCTCTCTGGTCGAAGGTATGTTATGAATATAGTGTGACACAGAATGACACAGCGGAGGAGGTCTGATGCAGAGCACATGGTGGCCGTCTCGACGAGCAATCACGCCATACCGGAGCTTCTGACGTGTGGGGACCGGAACGATATGTCGCTCTGGGTTCAGGCGAGGTCTGTCTGGGTTACACACAATGCATTATCTAATATACATAATGCATCAGCAGGCACTTAACATCAAATTATGGATGCATGCAGTATGTAGAGAAAGGGCACTTTCCTTTGCAAATAATGTGCCCGCCTTCTGTAAAGCCCGAACAATCAGGGAGTTGCATGATTTTGCATAACTGGGCCCAATATGCAATAAATGTTAATGAGCTCATATCCCTCTCAATGTTTGCAGGTTTTTATGGTGCCTTTGAGCATTAAGTTAGTTGGCTAAAGTTCACGGTCTGTCTGTTAATGTTTTCTTTTATTTATTAATATATTGTATTGTAAATATTTGCAGGAACAAACAGCATCTTACTCCCATTTATAGTAAAACAGACCATAAAACAGGGTATGCTTCAGGGCGTGGCTACATTGTGATTGACAGGTCGCTACCTGGTCTGGGTGTTGACCGTGTTTTACTGTTACAGCTTTAACCCTTTCACAGCGTGTTTTCAGTTCATGAAAGTTAAAGGACCAGTGTGTAACAATTAGGGGGGATCTATTGGCAGAAGTGGAATATAATATTAATAAGTATGTTTTCTTTAGTGTATAATCACCTGAAAATAAGAATCATTGTATTTGTGTTACCTTAGAATGAGACATTTATCTACATAGGTCCTCTCCACGGAGTCCGCCATATTGCACCGCCATGTTTCTACGGTAGCCCAGAACGGACAAAAAACTGTTTTTGAAAGTCGATAACATTGCCCGCATCCGTCGCCACCACTCTCTCTCTTGCTTCACCACTCACTTCCCACGTACAAACACACTCTGCACACTCTACTCTTACAACAACTGGCTCTAGAGAGGGCCATTTGCGTTTTTGCGTCGGCCACCGTAGCAATCCTACACGCTTGGCACACGGGAGAAGTTGTAATCTACAACCTCACCGTCAGATCCTACACACTGTTCCTTTAATTGTAACATTTTGGTTGCCAAAAAATTTCTTTTTCAGCATTCGGTTGTACTTAGCTCCATCCTATTGTGTCGCTTCTGGTTGCAAAAAATCAAGATGGCAACGGCCAAAATGCTGAACTCAAGGCTTCAAAACTGCAGTCCACAAACCAATGGGTAACATCATGATGACTAAGTCTACTTCATACAGTCTATGATTATATAGGCTCTATGATTAGCACACGTGCTGTACAAACACATGACTCCAGGCTGAGAAGCAAGCAACTGGTTGAGGCCCCTCTAAGCCAAAGCAGCCTGGTCTCAGTGATGTACAGTATATGCCATCTCTTGCCAAATACATATTCTACAGATGTGTCAAATGCCGAGGATCTATTAATGAAAGCTTACAGCTCTTGCACATGTTCTATGATTCACTGATTCTCTCTTTAGGTTCAGTGTCATGTGCCTGACCTTCACAACAAAGAATTTCCCGCTAAGCACCGTATTAAAACGGATATTGGCGTTTAAATGACGCATTCGTGAGTTGATGATTGTATGGCGGAACATTGATCACTTTCTCAAAGACCGACTTCTACGTGATGATCAATCTAAGCAGGAGCGAAATGGGGGGGAATCAATGTGCTCAGCACTTAGTTCCTGTTTGACAATTCAGAATAACGATGTCAGATGTGGCATTAAGCGGCTGACCTTGCTCAGCGGTAGCGACAAGGACAAGAGTGTGTTGTGGACAGAAGACAGGAGCGTGAAGCTGTCATAAAGAGCTGTAATTCATCATGACGGAAGACATTTTATTAGATTTGATCATGTAACAGCCATTTTTTATATCTACCGAGATGATAGGTCATACACTAAAAAAATCACTCGATTAATCCATGGACCAAATAAAGAGAACAAAGGTTATTTCAATAAGATAACCACCTTTTGTCATCAGATTCCCCAAATTTCGTTGGTGGATATTTTTTCCTGAATAGGAATCTGTAGCTCCTTACTTTTACTATTTCATATACAGTACATACTTTGAACTAGGTGTGACATGATGATTTATCATGCAAGGTTATTTAAATTCGTCAACCATCGGATATTTTGCCACAGGGTTTATAACAACGTAGCTATTCCTTTAATATATCTGATTGTATTACATAATTATGGGGAATGTTACAGGACTGTTTTATGGCAGTGTTGGATTTTTATATGTGTAGCACCGATGCGAGTATCTTGACTTGTCAGGTATTTAAAGGTAGTTTTGATAGTGCCGCTCAAATAATTTTTTTTCATATGTGTTGAAATTCTCATAACATCCCGACAGCAATCAATAAATCATATGCTGTGAGAAAAAAAAAAAAAAAAATGGTAACTGTGGCTGTCGCAGGACTGTAATAAGCCTGTCTGGTCATTTCATTCGGCTAGTTAGTGCTGCTGGCTGCTGTCATTGGGCTGTTTTTTTTCGGTTGGATCATTTTTAAAATCCAGTGTACTCTTACTCATTTCTCAGCATTACCGACCTTTAAATAGCTGGATTAAACCAAAAACAGGCATCAGGTTAGGGATGTGACGGTGAGGACATTTTCCCACCGGTTAATAAACTCGTGACAACACTGGTTGAACAAGAAAAGACGGCGCTCAATATCTGTAGAGCGCTTTACTTTCATCTTTAACGTTGGATGGCTGTGTGTCTGGCATCTCCGGTAGGGCTTTTGCTGCGACGCTGCAGGTTTCCACCCGGCGCTGCTGCGGCAATTGACTCATTAATGTTGTGGTTCCGTTATAGAATTGGGTTTAAATCTAAAATATTGCCAGATAGGCGCTTTTACTTTTTGCTTTGACACCAAATCCTCCGCCATCGTCTTGTCTGTCGACTCTCTCTCGTCCTGTGTGTTTGAAATCTGACTCCTGCTGCTCTGTGCTGAGACTCCGTACGGAGCAGGCACTTTCACTTTTAGTTTGTAGCGTTCGGCGTCCGACTATGTATTGATAACAAACCGCTGATGCGAGAAAATTAACTAAATGAGTTTTATTTCTATAAAACAAGCAAAACAACGGTGGAGGCAGTGGGCACGTAATGTAATCGGTGTATTCCCAACCACCGCGTAACACTGGTAATACCAACTGCTGCGGCAAGCCTACATGTGGTTGTGTTATATCATCAATATCACAATATAACATCACATATAATTCACCTCTACTCTGCACATGCCTAAAATGATAGTGAAACCCTCTCCTTGATGTTGGAATAGAGAGTGTTTTTAAAAATTAAAAAAATGACTGGCCAGCTGTATGGAAGAAGGAAAGTATTGTCGGGTTTGAACTTTTTTCCTTCTGTCACTGTTTGCATGTACAAATGATGAATGCCCTCCAGCAGAGACTGTCTGAAGATGTGGGTCATTATTCCCATATTTAAAGTATTTAAAACGACCACGTCTCGCCCATCTCCATGACAGCCGTCTTTTCACCTTCAAGTGTCGCCATTTGGAGCATTTACAAAACATATAAACACTTTTGCCTTCTAACGCGGTCAGACCACACGTCACCGAACAAACTAATTATTTTCCAGCACAACTCAGCCTTGAGTAGAGGCATCACAAAGAGAGGACCCTTTTCACACATTTCCAACACATGATTAAATGTAATTGTTGCCAGCGATTGTGTGGAAAATGATTTGACGAGAGGGGTCTCCACTGTTAATTCTCACCATCCTCAGTGGTGCTTCTTTACTGTAGAAGCTAATTATCCTCCTCATAAAGCATTGCAGATACCTTTAGAGACGCCTTCTCAATCCTATCACAGAGCAGAATGGAGACTATTGAAAATCCAGCACAGTACACAATGTGCAACAGATTAGCCCGGGGCCAAATAGACGTCGGACAATGATAATCTATTTTTGTGTCACGGAGCACTAAAATGGGTTTTCAACCTATTCCTCCACCTGTGGGAAAGAATCACAGCGATGACAAATGACGTCGAGCGAGACGAGAGATGGGAGGTGGGGGTGAGAATGAGAGGAGAAGGGGAGCGTAGTTATTTGCAGACTCTAAAATCGGAACAATATGAAGACTGGAACACAATTTGGCATCAGATTACTCACAGCGATATCCATCAAAACACACAATTCAGTCACTCAACATCATTACTGTCGGCTTGATAAGCTTTTAAGCTGGAGATAACATCTTGATGCGGTAACACAAGTGGGAGAAGAGTCTCAGTCTCATCTGTTCCTATTGTTGAGGCCACAACAGAGAAAAATGAACCGCGTGCCAGAGCAATGAGATGAGATGATTCATTACAGAAATGATTGACGAGTTTATCATTAACGAGCCGTTATCTCACATCCCCGGAGAGAAGAAGAAAAACTACAAACTTTCCCCAGTCTCTTTGAACCGATACTTTTATATTCTGGAGGTGTTTATTAAGAGTGTTTTTTATACGAATCGCATGTTTTCTCTGTGAGAGATAATACTGCAGTCACGTTTTTAAAGCTTCCTGTGGTTTCTTATCAGACGTCGTAACATTGGGAGCACACTGAATAAGTCTTGCTGAATGCTGTAGCTTTGTGACAAGAAAAAAAGTTTCACTCTTTTTTTTTGACTGAGAGTGATTACTTCATCTTCCATAGCAATCGTCTGCATAGAGGAATCAATCATGAATTGAAATATGCCGTGATTCAGTCACAGAAACTATCCCCCTATCTAGGAGATTAAATATCAGCCGTAATGAATGACACTGGCTCTTGTACCCATTAATTACATAGATTACAATCATGACTTTGTTTTGAACTCGTGCCCACGCTGGTTCTCAAGGTCTTTCTCTCTTGGAAGAGGACTTAACTCGCAACGAAACAACGAAACACAGAGAAAGAATGAATAAAATGTTTAAAAAAGTAGTGTGGTTAACGGGTATAACTTTTTATTATTTATTATTACTTTTATTATTTTAGAATCAGTAAGGCTGTCGCAGTGAAGGAATTTCCCTTCTAGTGATAATGATTGGCTCAACAGCGCGATATGCAGTATTATTTTTTTTAGCAAGTTACTTTATTTATCCTGATTTTAATGCCGTATAAATAAGCTTTATATTTAGGCTTTTATTATTATTATTATCATCATCATCATCATCATCATCATCATTATTATTATTATTATTATTTCTAGCAAATTACTATATCCTGATTTTAGGGCTGTACAAATAAGCTTTATATTTAGGCTATTATTATTATTATTATTTTTAGCAAATTACTATATTTATCCAGATTTTAGTGCTGTATAAATAAGCTTTATATTCAGGCTATTATTAGTTTTTTTTTTCTAGCAAATTACTTTATTTATCCAGATTTTAGTGCTGCATGAATAAGCTTTCTATTTAGGCAATTATTTTTATTTTTTTATTTTATTTTTTTAAGCAGATTACTTTATTTATCCTGATTTTAGTGCTATATAAATAAGCTTTATTATTTTTTAGGCTATTATTAGGTATATTGTTAGTTTTTAAATGACTTGTTTCTTGTTAAATGCAGAACACAGAAGGGCAATGAGGCACAGCGTTTTTTTTTCAGCTGAGGTGCTTTGGTCGCATCTGTTTGCTATAAAGTCGTTTGAAATGTGCTATATAAATACAATTTGATTGAATGATTATTCGCTTATGAAAAGTTACGGTGACAAAACGGACCAAATGATGAATTCTTAGAGTCTCGTATGAGCATTTACTCACAAACAACGCATGCACCTTTGGCATTATATTGTCTGGTAACTGTGAAAGTAGAGATGAAATGAAAACCTGAATCTCGTCATCAGTCTTGCCTCTACATACCTGTAAATTTGATCTGTGCCACCAGGCTGGACTGTGAAATCATGTGGCTGCACATCAAAGTGTGACTGAACTCAGTGTGCATACTAATGCCAGAGCGATGCATGCACTGAGCTCTGCGATGGAGAGAAGGAGAGAGAGAGCAAGAAGCAGAGAAAATCTCCCTTCAAAGAAAAATAAATATATTGGAAAACTGAATTGTGTTGACATTTAGTGAATATTTTATTCAGGAGAAAAATAAGGTTAAACACAATTTTCAGGTACATAAAGGTCCACTTTTCCATGCCGGTATCTAGCTTTCATCCATATATTGTATTTTCAAAAATCCCCCTTCCTCCTTAACGCATCAACTTGGGATGAGAGATGGCTGGTGCGCTGCCAAAAGCAGCAGTCACCGTGTGTATCCTCTTTATCCATCATATCCGCTGCATCATTTCCCTGGTCATTGCCTGTGTACTGGTTGGTGCTCTAAGTCGTGACTGTGGGATCAGAGCTGGGAGATAAGTGATTGTCTCCTGGCAGACAGAAGAGCCGCCTTGACAGGCAATGAAGAAAGGAGCCTCTGCACAGCACTTCAGTAGATGTGCTCTCCCTATATTTCTCTCCGTTACGTCTCCCTCCATCCATCCATCCACCCATCTGTCCGTCCATCCGTCCATCCATCCAGCGCTTTCCAAGGTAGGTCAAAAGAAAGATCCGGCATGGCAGCTCATTCCTCACTCTGATGAAGCCGCTTGTTAGAGACTCATCAACTCCTCTCTGCGTCTTGCACACATACACACACACACACACACACACACACACACACACTGAAACGCTATCTTTCACTCTAATACTTGTCTTAGAATGTCTCCATTTTCTCGCTGCCTGCCTTCTCTTCTCATGTCTCAGGTCTCTCCCTCATTAAAGACATCTCCAGCAGCGGAGGGAGGTGTAGCATCTGACCGGACTGAACTGTGACATGTTCAAAGAGGGCAGTTCGCACCATGCAAAGGCTCTCATTACCCCAGCTCACTGACCAGAGGTCAGAGGCCCTCAGTAGCTGGCAGCTGTTGCATCAAAAAAGCGCATTTGCTCTAAAAAAAAAAAAAAACATGCGTGGGGACGTGAGTAGGCTTGCCGCGGTAGTTGGCGTTACCGGTGTTACACGGTGTTCGGACATACACCGAGTACATTACGTACCCACTGCCCCCTCACCGTTGTTTTTCTTTTTTGATAGAAATAAAACCCATTTAGTTCATCGTCGTGTATCAGCACCATGTTATCAATACATAATCGGATGACGGACGCTACAAACTGAAAGTTTCTGCTCCATACGGAGTCTCAGCACAGAGTAGCAGGAGTCAGATTTCACACACAAACACAATAGAGAGAGTTGACAGACAAGACGATGGCGGAAGATTTGGTGTCAAAGCGAAATGCAAAAGCGCCTTTTTGGTAGGGATGTGACGGTCAGGAAATTTTTCCACCGGTTAATAAACTTGTGACTACACTGGTGTTACCGATTACAAGATGATGGTCCTTTGTGTAGCGCGCTTACTTTTATCTTTACAGTTGGATGGCTGTGTCTGGCTTCTCTGGTTGAGCTTTTGCGGCGGGGCCACAGGTTTCCACCTGGTACCGCTCCGCCATGCTCACCAGCTATGAACGCTCCATCCTCTTCACGACGATTTCCTCATTAACGATATGGTTCCCTTATAGTATTGGGTTTAAATATGAAATATTGCCAAATAGATGCTTTTGTTTTTCACTTTGACACCAAATCATCCACCATCGTTTTGTCTATCAACTCTCTCTCTTTTGTCCCGTGTGTGTGAACTCTGACTCCTGCTACTCTGAGCTGAGACTCCGTATGGAGCAGACACTTTCACTTTCAGTTTGTAGCGCCTGTCATCCGACTATCTATTGATAACATGCCGCTGAAACGCCAAAATTAACTAAATGGGTTTTATTTCTGTATAAAAAGCAAAACGACGGTGGGGGGGGAGCGGTGGGTAAGTAATACCATAACGTTAACGAGGCAATCGGCGTCCATTCGGAGGACGGAGCGGTCACAGACGGTGTGCGCGGCGCAGTAGCGCCAGGTGGAAACCTGCGGCCCCGCAGCGAATGCTCGACTGGAGAGGCCAGACACACAGCCATCCAATGTCAAAGCTCTACCTATACTGAGCGTCTGCAACACCGGCGTTGTCACAAGGTTAATAACCGGTGGGAAAATTTCCTCACCCT
Organism: Sebastiscus albofasciatus; assembly: GCA_916701655.1. NCBI lineage: Eukaryota > Metazoa > Chordata > Actinopteri > Perciformes > Sebastidae > Sebastiscus > Sebastiscus albofasciatus. Next base: position 159,459 of record CAKAOI010045163.1, on the reverse strand, counting down.
GACAACCCTAGACGTGAGGCATGCATGCAAAAATGGAGAACGTGCAAAAGGGGAACAGAAGACAATTATATGTGTGTTATGGATTATATACAATTATTGCAATTAAGTCTGTCGTACAAAGGAGGCATTCAACACGGCGCTCATAAATGCTCCTAAATGGCAACTAATGGAATCGTGCTGGATGTCTTCTCCTCGACACTGCTGCAAAGAAGTATGTTTTTGATTAATTTCATCATGGGGTAATTTGTACATTCATTTTCACATTATTGCTCTGATCTGTCAACACCTATGCACTCTAAACGGAGGAAAATGCAATAACGATATTTGCCAGCTGCTTCTTGCACACAAATCAAATTAGAGTGCAGCTCTCAAGACTCAGCAACAGATGGTTGATCACAACAACAAGAGGAGAGTAAATCCCCAGTAGTTACTGTACTATGACACTCCTGTGTTTATCTCCGCAGACCTTTCTGGAAGAGCTCCATTATTTATCCATTTTCACAACTGATGGCATTTTGTAGCAGCAAACCACCGTGTGTTTTAAACCACGCAGACTCATCCAGCTGCAGGAAATTACAATGGCAGCTTGTTTAAACGTGTTTGAAAGGTCTCCTATCTTTCGTTTTCAGGGTTGTTTGTGGCGGAGGCAGATGCCAACTCTATACAAAATAGAAATGTCTTCAGACCCGCCTGTTCTCTTTGGAATTTAATTAATCACCTTCAGATTTTGGCACGTGGCCTTCTGAGAATAGTGCAGATTTTTGCTGTCACGAGTGGAACCAGGCACGTCCTCGCTGGCCTACACGCCTCTGTGGGCACCGATAAGACGGAGGGACGGCGCGAGACACAGATTGTGGTATATATTCTTGGGTCTAGCTTGTAACCTGAAAGCCCTTGAGGCTCTCACTCAGAATGGACAGTACCTACTCTCAATTCACTGCAGCACAGCAGAGGAACTAATGGGACTTAATCTGGTTTGAATAAGACCTGGGTTTTATTTGTCGTAGTTTTTGACTTCTATTGGTAATAACTAGGGCTGTCAAAGTTAATGCAATAATAACACATTAACGCAAATTTGATTTTTAATGACGCTAATTTCGTTAACGCATTAATGCAACTTGTGATTTTGAGGTTGTAGCAAACTTACGCTCAATTTTGGCGAGTAAAAACTACCATGGCCATCTTCAAAGGGGTCCCTTGACCTCTGACCTCAAGATATGTGAATGAAAATGGGCTCTATGGGTACCCACGAGTCTCCCCTTTACAGACATGCCCACTTTATGATAATCACATACAGTTTGGGGCAAGTCATAGTCAAGTCAGCACACTGACACACTGACAGCTGTTGTTGTCTGTTGGGCTGCAGTTTGCCATGTTATGATTTGAGCATATTTCTTTATGCTAAATGCAGTACCTGTGAGGGTTTCGGGACAATATTTGTCATCGTTTTGTGTTGTTAATTGATTTCCAATAATAAATATATACATGCATTTGCATAAAGCAAGAATATTTGCCCACTCTCATGTTGATAATAGTATGAAATACTTGACAAATCTCCCTTTTAAGGTACATTTTGAAGAGATAAAAAATTTGCGATTAATTAGCCCTAGTAATAATGTGTATCTGTCCCTGTCTTACTTTGTTGTAATGAAGTCACTGTGTTCTCGGATTTGTGTAATTTAGTTAATACACTGTTGTCATAGCCAATAGAAGTGTGCTGTCCGCTGTGTTTACCTTGATCAAATCACATGCAAATAACACCAGGCTGCTACAGAATAACCACACACACCTCTACACATCTCAGACTGGTCCATTATAACTTAGTATTCTGTTGCTCATGCTGGAGACATCAGATTACAGCAGCTCATAAATCCTGCGTCCTCCTTTCCAACTTTCTAGCAAAAGTAGTATTTAGTTATTATTCCTCAAATGTTTATGGGTTCAAACGTTGTTGCATCACATTTTACAATAAGATGTGACCATTTATGATGTGACACACAGTAGAATTAAAACTGAAATAGCGTTGGATTGATGCGATCATATCGACAACAACATTTTTATTACTTGTTTCTATCATCATTGTACAAATTGAATAAAAAAAGGCCACCATCTGCCTCTGGCTGCAGACTTGATGTCCTGTGTGTTCACATCGTGCCGCTCTGCTCCGTCCAGACACAATATGATTCCCTGAAGAAGCGTCTCTTCATTTGTGGAGGTATTGTTGTCATGCTTCCCTGTGATGATCGGCACAGCTGTTTCAGACTGAGCGATGGGACCGGCAATGTGTCTGGCTGAGAGTGTATTTATTAATCATCACACCCTCTGATTCACCCGGCCCCTTTTGCACTATGCACTGGTGCACATACAGTATACAAACCAAAATGTGCTTGGAGACGCCCACACAGTCTGGGCTAATTAGCACTACAAAAAAGTACAGCGGAGGTTGACGGAAAAGTCATTAGTTTTTTATTTTATTTGGTCTTAAAACAAAGAGTTGGACAAATAACAAATAAAAAATTTGACCTGATGATGGCACTACGTGAAATGTTAAGGGGTCTCCAAAGTGATAACAATTCGTCCCATTGAGACCATCAATGTCTGAGCAAAAATGTATGGATATCTATCCGAAAGGTATTTGAGGCCCTGTCTACACATATACAGATATTTTTAGAAACGTATATTTCCCTCTACGTTTTGGACTCTTGTCCAAACCCAAGTTTTGGGTCACAAAAACGGATATGATTGAAAACGCCTTCAATGTGCTTTTGGGTGATTGAAGGCAAGGTTTGGAGCTCTCAGAGGGGCTATTGACATAAACCTGAATGACCGCCCTATCGTCATTTATGCGTGTAAAGAGTTGATGACAGCAGAGTGATGACAGTTGACCACGAATCCCAGCACCAACAGTAACTGTAATCAAACTGACTGTAATGAAGCCAAAGGAAAGGGAGTGAGAAGGGTGATAACAAAATTCCTTGACCTTTAACTTGTGATCTCACTTGTGGTGACATGTAAATATTACTGCGAGTGTTTGGAGTCGTTCTTGCGTTTGAGTGTGGACGGAGATATTTTGTAAAACAAAGGTCGTGTAGACAGATTCTTTTTTTAAAGGAGGGAAAAATATCAGTTTTTAAAAATATCTGTATACGTGTAGACAGGGCTTTAGGCTGGAACAAAGTAGTGGACCAGCTGACTGACTGACATCGTTATCTCTAGAGCTGCAAGCATGGCTACAAACTCCAAACATTTGCTGGTAGGTAACAATGTCATGGCGAGGAAATTTTCCCACTGATTATAGTGTCAGTAAGCAGTATATTTTTGGCATCATTGGGCAAAAATTCCATAATAACCTTTCATCATATTGTAATTCAAGCGCTCTGAGAGATAACTCGACTTCTGCACCTCCTCATGGCTCTGTTTTCAGGCTTTAAATTTTTTTTTCAGGTTACCTGTTTCATGTACTACTGTCACGATATAGCAACCGTTTTTTAATCATATTTGCTCCAATCTCGCCTACTTCAGCTTTAATAAACTTGTGACAACACCGGTGTTACCGATTACTACGGACATTTAACAAGAAGCGATGACGCTCAATATATGTAGAGCACTTACGTCTGATGGCTGTGTGTCTGGCTTCTCCGGTTGAACTTTCGCTGCGGGACCGCAGGTTTCCAATTGGCTGCGACCGCTTCATCCTCCTCACAACGACTACCTCATTAACATTATGGTTCCCTTATAGCATTGGGTTTAAATCTGAAGTATTGCCAAATAGGTGCTATTGAAATCTCTCATCTTTCTTTTAGACTTCACATTAAATCAATTAAGTGGCGTATTAGTTAATCCTAAAATCAATAGATGAATCTATCATGAAAGTAATCCTCCGTTGCAGCCCTACGAGAGCGCCGGATGAAAAGGATGAAAAGAGACGGAGGAACAGGAAGTTGGATAAGAAGACAGATGGAACAGGTTGCCAGCCAGCAAGCTCGCCATAATGTTGTGTCTCCTCATATAACTCATCACAAGGCGCATCCCTTTTTTTTCCTCCTTTCTTCATCAAGACTAGGTCTCTCACTGACCTTGTCACAACATGTAACTAAAACTTTTCTTAGAGGACACAACGAAACTTTCCCGCTGCATCTAGAGCTCCTCTTTTAGGAGATAAACAGGACTGTGAATGTGGGTCATCCCTGCTGGAATGCCTGAAGACTTTCAATCGCAAAACTATTGATGCGCAATCTGGCTTGCGAAGAAGAAGCCCCCCCCTCCCTGAAAAACTCCTTAATCAAAACCACTACCTCAGATCAAAACTTGAGGAAACCATTAGATTTCTCTCATTAATGTGATTAAAAGGAAGGAGGAACTTATTAAGCTTCCTGCAACATTGACACCTTCCAAGAGGAAGAGAGAGAGAACACAGGAAGGCAGGAAAAACTACTTAAGCCATCACATTATCAGCTGTCAAATCTCTCCTTAAGCACTGTTAAACACATCATTCCTGTCATGCATTTAAAGACACTGCAGCCTTGGAAACGACACAGTTTTCTCATGAAAATGCGTGCACATAGAAAGTCAAACACACAGGAATTTCTCAACTCACTCAAGCAAAGCTTCAAACTATTGATCGTTATATACTGTACTGCAAAGGGCATTCATAACTGTCATATCTAGGCCTTGCATCAGCCATGCTGCCAGAAGTAATTCAGCCCGTTGCACTTTACTTTGCGGTGTCTCTGAGCAAAAACTCTGTTGGATCAGAACGCCTTGTCATATTATAAGGCCTTCTCCATTATGGTGGAAGGCATATGGATGGACTAATTAGGAACGCTCTGTTCTTTGCCACAAAGTGCCGGCTCCCAGCTCAGGGCCAATGTCTAGACCAGCCAGGTAATGAGCTGAGCCGGCCACATAGCATCCCCTGAATGCTGCTACAGGGGACGCCCCAGCTAAGACCCCCGCACCGGAGACGTGTTCCCTCAACACGCACGACGGCATGCGACGAGGTACGCCGCGTCGCCCCCACAGCAAAGCACTGTTCACTCAGTGTTAATGAATCAATCAATTCCTCCCAGATAAATCACAGTGAACGCCTCGCAACGGCCGACTGTCACCATGATGAATTCCTTCATTTCATGTAATAAGCTGGCTGGGAAGTGATTTATCCCTGGCGCGTAGGCGGCTATATACAGCAGTGGACAGAGGCGAGAGATACAAAATGAAGTGTAATATGTCATTGAAATATTTCCCGTGCAGTCAGTGAATAAGGTTGAGCCGCAGGAAAAACACTTAAGTTCAAAATCCAGTCGATATCAAAAGATTTCGCTCAATCTCTGAAGCAGGCCAGTTGGGATATTCGGTTGAATGGCCAGTCTTGTGCTGCGCTAAGCGCTCCCAGAGCTGCTGCGGGCCGAAACATATTTCCTGACATCACCAGGCTTGGCTTGAATTATGCACTGAGCCTTTTCAGGACTCCTGTTCTCTACACTCCTTATATTACAGAATGAGACAAAGATAAGTGGGAGTATAACTACGTTCTAATGCTATTGATTGCCTTTGCTCTGCCCTCATTCAGGGCCGAGATTAAGAGCTGTTGTGATTTCTTTAAATGCAGACCTCCTCTCTGGCTGCTTGCTAATCAATTTAAACCACTGCTGAGCTCAAAGCATCACGCATAACAATCCCCTCCCAGTTTGTGTAAAGGGGTTGATGAGTGTTGTGGTTTTTGTGCTGATCCCGGTTAAGTGATGACTGAAGTCCATCCGCCGTTTGACCCACACTACTTAAAATACTCCATTAATAGCAGAGCAAATAGAACAAATCAAATCAGTGATATTTGTGGGTGTGAATCGCCAGAGGCCCCACAATACGATATTATCATGAGACTCAAAGGTGCTATTGATAACATTGATAACGTTCAGACACTAATTGTCACATTCTCCATCCCCCGTTCCATTGCATTCATTTGTTGCCACGATAGATATTCACGTATTCTGCAGCCTGATGGAGACACTGTTGTCAGTGGTGCCAGGCAATGCAGAGGCAGCTTCCTTTAGAGTACTTGGGTTTGGTTTGGGTGAGAAGCCAGGCGCTTACCGTCAAACTCAGCCATTTATCGTTTTTTCGCTGACGACACGATGATACCACGTGATACCAAAGTTGTTATACTATTGGCTCACAAGCCTTGTTAGAAGTAGGAACCAAACGTGAGATATCTTCCACAGATATAAACAAAACATTCATTTTGGACCCGCCAAATTGTTTTTAATGATTAATTCACAATAATAATAATTTTTTTCACGAAAAGCCATACTTTTATTCAGCACCTTTCTGAAAGCTCTATGGATGTCTTCATTTTTAAAACTTATTCGTCTACATAAAAATGTTTTCAATGTAACCTTTAAGTCATGATACCACCTTTTTTTTTTAACATTTTGCGATATGCTGAGTATTGAGATATATTAGAATTTATTGCAATTTATTACTTTTTTTCAACTGCAAATGATGCTGATGTTTGTCAACATCTGTTTTATCTATTAAGATACAGTTTTCACTCTGCTCATCTCAGAGGTTTCATTCATATATCTAATGGGAGGTCAAAGGCCAAGGGACCACTTTGAAAATGGCCATGACAGTTTTTCCTCACGAAAATTTTGTGTAACTTTGGAGCATTATTTAGCGGTCTTTCCAACAAGCTAACATGACATGGTTGGTACAAATGGATTCCTTAGCTTTGCTTGTTTCATATGAAATCAGAAATCACTTCACTCTAGCTTTAAAGACAGAATAGCGGCCATCGGAGTGTTAAGAGGTTAATACTTTAGTTATCAATACAATATTGCCAAGCTGAATATCACTATGCTATGCTGTATTGATTTCTTCCCCCCACACCTACTTGATATCCTCACCCTGTCAACTATTTTTTTTTATTTTCTCAACATTGCAGTGATCTCTGCAAAACTTGACTGGGCATATCCAGATTTGAAAAGGAGTTGAAGGCAGAAGAAGTGAAATGAAATGAATTTAAGCGATGCAGCTATCAAGCTAATGGATAATTCTAAGTGAATAAAAAAAGGCCTACATCCATAATCATTAATCATATTTATATTAACACTGCTAAAAGATTTATACTTAACCAAACTCCATTGATGGATCCGTTCGTTGAAATGGTGAGAAAGCTCTCGGCACATTTCTCACTGCTCCACATATCAAAATCAAATCCACTTTCATTTATGAGTCATTAGAAATCTGTAATAGTGAAAGTAGTAATAGTATTTCATGGTTTTCTGCAGAGTGAGATAATTGGAACTGAGACATTAGGTAGCAAGTGGTCAGTAAATGAAAATATTACTTTCAAAAGATGGTCCAGAAGCCTGACTAATCTGTTTCAATTAAGCCGCAAAGCAGGGACCCTTTGTACGTGTGTCGACAAGATGAAAGTCTGTGAAAATGTTTGTCCACGTGTTACCAAAAATAGTGTTTGAAATAGATATTGCTTTCACAAGACTCTCACAGAGTAACAACTTTTTTGATTCCACCTCACCCAAAACTCAAAGTTCACAAACGAAGCGCCCCGAATTAGCCCCCGAAGAGCCGTCTAGCCCTCTATCTCGTCATTACCGCCACCTTTATGGTGCTATCTGATAATTAATTAAAAATAAATGAGATATTCCCTGAACTTATGGGCTGTAGAAATCGAAAGGTGATGTAGGAGGCTGTGCTTTAACGACTTAGGCTGGGTGATAATTAAGAAGCCGTCACCGTTTGTTACCTTGTCGTCGCATGTGTGCGCGTTTGACTGTGCATGTATGGGTGTTTGAGCGTGTGTGTGTGTGTGTGTGTGAATAGATCCGAGCCCGCTAATCTCTTAATATGCGTCTGAGGTCTCATTTGAGTTCAAAAGTCACCATTTAATTATACTGCGACAAATACTTAATTTTCAATTATGATGGCGCTGGGGAGCTCACCTTGGAGAAGGACGACTCGGAGACGGGCGGACGGGGCCCCTGCTAACCTTTTCAGAAAGGGTTTTTATTTTTTTTGAAACACTGGAGTTTGTCAGTGTGGTTGATTTGCATGGAGGCTGTGGGATAATGAAGGTCGGGTGTTGGTGACCCTTTTTAGTTATGACTTAGAGGTCATGTTGCAGGGATAAGCTCCTGGCTGCCGAGGAATCTGTCTTTCACCGGGGCAATTAGAACACACACACACACACACACACACACACACACACACACACACACACACACACACACACACACACACATCTTACATATCTTAGTAGGGCTGTTTATTGGCAAGAATCTGGCGATACAATATGTATCCTGATACAGAGGTAACGATTCATTATATTGCGATATTTTTCGATACTGTAAGCAATGCAATATATTGCGATTTATAAAATTTAATTTTAGGAAAACTGTCATCACCTAAAGGACACACCAGAAATAGATCATTTTAAAATTGGCAAAAATAACACAAAAACTGCATGTGATTATCATAAAGTGGGCATGTCTGGAAAGGGGACACTCGTGGGTACCCATAGAACCCATTTACATTCACTTATCTTGAGGTCAAAAGTCAACAGACCTCTGTGAAAATTGCCATGCCAGTTTTTCCTCACCAAAATTTAGTGTAATTTATGGGCGTTATTTAGTGGGGATGCACCGATACTGATACTGGATCGGATATTGGTCCGATACTGACTCAAGTAGCTGAATCCGGTATTGGTGACAATGAGGCCGATCCAATAAGTTCAATTTTATGTTTTTATACTATATACATTATGGACTGGAATTTGAATTCCTGTTTAAGTTTTGACCAATTTGTTGCTGTAAAAAAAGTTTACACTTGAACTGTCATTTCTGTTAATTTTGACGATTTTTTTTGCCAAGTTGCTGGTGTACTATTTATTATTTGAATAATAAATAAAAATTCACTAAATTTATATCCATGTATTCATTTGTTACATTTTGTTTTACAAAGTTAGGAAAGCAATGTTTAAGTCAAGCCTGATGTTGCCTTACACATAAAAGAAATATCCTAGTCACTTCCAAACAGTGAGGCATACAGCTTATTAATTAAACACTGGTATCGGATCAGTACTTGGTATCGGCCAATATCCAAAGCCCAGGTATCGCTATCGGGACTGTAAACGATTGGTTTGGTGCATCCCTATTATGTAGCCTCCTTCGCGACAAGCCAGTATGACATGGTTGGTACCAATGGATTATTTCGGTTTTCTAGTTTCATAGGATGCTAGTATCTTCACTCTAGCTTTGAGTGCTCTACAACCTCCAAAAGACAGAATAGCAGCCAGGCCCGATGGCGGGCCGTCAGATTTTTAAGAGGTTAATTATAAATCAACTGTGTTTTGGAGAATAGATACAGTAGCGCACAACATAATATCACATTACTCATGTGTATCAATATTTTCTTACACCTCTACTTCTTAGAGAAACATTTATTTCTGTTTTTAGACAAGACTAAGTCACATGTGACTCCTCCCTACAGAGTGGTGATGAAAGAAAACCAAAATCAGAGCCAGAAATGCTGACACGGCACGATAGAAACGGGGTCACGACACAGTTGAGCGACTATTGTTTGAGTCATTATTCAAAACATAATTTTCACTATGGGAGGTCACCTGCAGTGGTGAAACTGCTATTCAATTATAATGTCCGTGTTTGAATTGAAAGTGGCCAGAATTGAAACGCTAAGTGGCAAGCTTGACAATGTAACTTCAGCTCAGTCCAGAGGCGCTGCACCGCATTAGTGGAAACATTAATGTCCAAAAAGCTGAAAGGGGCAATTTCTCACGACGGTTTGACTTCCGATGCGGAGCCGAGAAGTTTCTCCTGCAGAAAAGAATTAGCATTATGCAAAATTGCCCATTTTATGTTGCCTCAAATCTTCTCAGAGTGGCAGCCAATAGACAGCACTCAGCAGGAGGCTTTCCTCCGAGCAGTTGGCATCGCTGAGCCAAACAGTGGGACAGTCTCACAACACAATGAGTGATGAAATGGCTCCCGAACCAACCTCGCTGCCTCGTTCACTTTCCCTTCTTCCTCCCTGTCTGTTTCTCTCTCACTCGCTCTTTCGCCTGAATACTCCACTTCAACTGAAAGCGTCCCTTGTTCTCAGCATAGAGGAGCGGATGCAGGTTGAAAGACATTTCTTTTTTACTTCATCTCAGTGAGAAAATGAGCCTGTTTCTGGCGTCGGCAGGGAGAAGGCTTTCTACAGCTTTCTTCTACTGAGAGCAGGTACAGTATGTGAGTGCCAGTTCTCCACATTTCCATTTTGCCAGACGTAAAGATGCCCCCCTACACTCTTTTTCCCAGCTCTAGTAGCATCACTGCACACTGTCAACTATCCTGCTCAGCTGTTACCGTCAAAGAATGAGAAGCAAAAAAAGGGGGTGAGAAAGCGAGGGTGGAAAGAAGAGAAGGATAAGGAAACTTTTTTTTTTTTACTGTTGAATGCAATTTCCTCTGCTCTGTTTGTTCAATTCAAATGCTGCTCATTTATCAGGCAAAACTACCTGCCGAACAGGAGAGAAAATACACAATAACTAAATCCCCACAGAGTTACGGAGGAGGAGGAGGAGGAGGAGGAGGAGGAGGGAGGAAGAAAGGAAGGAAGGCAGCAACCAACCTCGTCTCCATTGGCTGACTCACTTTTGTCACAACCGGACCCAGTCTGCATATCTCTCTCTCTCTATCTATCTCGCTCTCCTCTTTCAATAACACCTACACTGGAACACCTACACTCTTTCTAAGGTGACATCCGCCTGCTTCATAAAGGCAACCCGCACGGAAACAGGAAAAATAGCAGCGGTCAATGATGCTGACTAAGAATTTGTATATTCACGCTCTTAAAATAGCAGCCAACACAGGGTGGGTGTATTTATTCATGACATATGCAGTATATATGAAAACATGCATATTAATGATTTTGTTGGGAGAAAGTAATACATGGCTGTTCCTTTATTTATCAGCATTAAGGGATAGGTTTAGATATTCTGAAGTCTTTCTTAATACAATTCTACCACTGAAAAAAGAATCGTCACTGTTAAGGATGGGTACCGCAACCCGGTAGTAAACGGGTACACCGGAGTATTGATAAGCTCCGACGTTAACAGTTCTTTTATCTGTAGTTTTTAATACAGTAAAGACAGTGAAGTAAACCAGGACAAGTGAAGACAACTATGCTCGTCACTGTAAGTGCAATAAATCTTTGGCAAGTAAAAAGCCAATACTTTATCAATACACCTGTAAAACAAGCATAAACATGATGTAAACGTGTAGAAAAGCAACGTTTCAATTTGCTCCGTCCGCAGTCTCTCATCCAGCGCTGCTATGTTTTACACTAGCACAGCGCCCTAGCTCGGTTAATAGCGAAAAGTTACAAACAAGCTAAAACAAAAGCAGTCTGTGTGTAGTCTAAATGTTTAGCTTAGTTTGCCACGTATCTTAAAATTCTTGTATGTGCTAGCTGAGACAAAGCAGCCCTTCCTCCCTCTACCAACAGTACCTGCAGCAGTGATTCACATCAGCAGAGGGAGGAGGAATGACTGATACTGACTGTGTTATTCATTCTTTATAAACTTCACTCAGGAATATTATTTATTTTATGGACATTCTAGTTTCCAGGATAGGATATTATCGCGTTTATATAGTGAATTGCTGTTGTAAACATTACTGTTGCTGCTCTAGAAACATGTAGTTATATTTAAAATATAAATTAATTCTAATCCTGTTCTGAATTTATTATTTATTTTAAATAATATATTAAAACGCAATTATTTAATAATGATAAAGAACCCATAAGGAGTATCGAAATGAATAGTAGTATCCTTAAAATCCTAACGCTACCCATCTCTGGTCACTGTAATCATTCGTCCTCCATACTGGCCCTGAAGTGATCCCTTCCTTATGCAACTACTTATTGTAGGTTAAACACCTCAAATATCCAGATAAATCAAATACAGAGAGAGGAGAGGATGAAAGATAACCAATAACTCCTTTAACATACAGTACATTTGGCTTTAAGACAGACTTGAAAAAAGGGAATTTGCTGACTGCCAACACTATTTTTACATCGTCCTTACCCCCCGTTCTGATTGAAGCTGTGCACCGGCTCTCAGTTGGAACACATTCTCATTGGAAGAAGAGCTCTGCTGGATACACCAGCTGGCACTTTACCAGACAGCTTCAAGTATGAACAATATAACCCCTGTTTTGCTCCACTTTGTTCAAAATTGTGTTTTGTGTTTTTAAGCCAAAACAATTTGGAGAATGTGTGTATTCTTCTGGGACACGGCAATTGCCAATACGTTTGTGTGACTGAGCAGACTGTTACTAATTTCCTTTTTCTCTTTTCACCTGTTCCCCTTCTTTATTGGAAGAGGAGACCTTGAGGCTCTGCCTTCTCTCTTGCACTAGAGCAGCCTCATGTCGCAGAAATACGTGAAATGACCACGACCTCTTAACAGCATGTTATGTTGTGGTGGTGATGGCATTGTGGAAACAATGCAAATGGAAAGTCAATTAGGGTCCTTTATCCTTTGTGGTGGACAAATAAATTCAACCAACACGTTCTTATCCCGCCTCACCACATACTGGTGTTTTGTCCAGCCCCTTAGCGTCACTTTAGGTTTAGGCAACACAACCACTTGGTTAGGTTTATGAAGAATTATCATGGTTGGACTTAAAACTACTAAGTTTTGAAGTGAAATTGAAAATGAAACTGAATGTTGTGAACACTGGCCACGAACAGCTGTCGCCTGGATGAAAGCCTTATGTTTGTTGTTAGTAATTCTGTTGTCTAAACCTAACTAAGTAGTTTTGTTGTCTAAACCTAAGTAGTTTTGTTGCCTAAACGTAACCAAGTAGTTTTGTTGTCTAAACCTAACTAAGTAGTTTTGTTGCCTAAACCTAACTAAGTAGTTTTGTTGCCTAAACTTAACCAAGTAGTTTTGTTGCCTAAACGTAACCAAGTAGTTTTGTTGTCTAAACCTAACTAAGTAGTTTTGTTGCCTAAACCTAACTAAGTAGTTTTGTTGCCTAAACCTAACTAAGTAGTTTTGTTGCGTAAACCTAACTAAGTAGTTTTGTTGCGTAAACCTAACTAAGTAGTTTTGTTGCCTAAACCTAACTAAGTAGTTTTGTTGCCTAAACCTAACTAAGTAGTTTTGTTGCATAAACCTAACTCAGTAGTTTTGTTGCCTAAACCTAACTAAGTAGTTTTGTTGCGTAAACCTAACTCAGTAGTTTTGTTGCGTAAACCTAACTAAGTAGTTTTGTTGCGTAAACCTAACTAAGTAGTTTTGTTGCGTAAACCTAACTAAGTAGTTTTGTTGCCTAAACCTAACTAAGTAGTTTTGTTGCGTAAACCTAACTAAGTAGTTTTGTTGCGTAAACCTAACTCAGTAGTTTTGTTGCGTAAACCTAACTAAGTAGTTTTGTTGCCTAAACCTAAGTAGTTTTGTTGCGTAAACCTAACTAAGTAGTTTTGTTGCGTAAACCTAACTAAGTAGTTTTGTTGCGTAAACCTAACTAAGTAGTTTTGTTGTCTAAACCTAACTAAGTAGTTTTGTTGCCTAAACCTAAGTAGGTTTGTTGCCTAAACCTAACCAAGTAGTTTTGTTGCCTAAACTTAACCAAGTCGTTTTGTTGCCTAAACCTAACCAAGTCATTTTGTTGCGTAAACCTAGCCAAGTAGTTGTGTTGCCTTACCCTATATTATTTCCTTGGTGAGGGCATGTCATTTAAACACTGTACGTGCCGCCACCACCACGTCATTCGCTGTTAAGAAGTCGTGGTCGTTTCACATATTTCTGTGAGATCAGGTTGCACCAGGGAGCCTTTAGACATCCAAACAGCACCTGGATCGAATGCTAAAATGTATGGCAGCTGTGTCTGATATTTGAAAACTGAAATAAAAAGGAAGCAAGGAAGAGAAGAACGGCCTGCAGTGAGTGGTGGACTACTGTTCACCACTTACTGAAGGCGTCAGTATCTGCATGTATCCACTGAGGTTTCTACGTACACTGGACATCAAAACTGTGTTTTCTCTGTGTTTTCTCTCTACTCATGCGAGGAAACCCGCAGGGGTGTAACATTTAAAGAGGTAGGGGGTCTGACAGGGTCAATTTGACCGCAAATGGAAATGCACTATTTAATATAATCAAAGCAAATAGTTGGGAGTCCAACTGCAAGTGATAGAAGCAGGGAAGATGATGGAGAAGGGGGGGTTTCTTGTTAGTATCCCATCGAGGTTTATCGCTGGGTGGTCGCGGCATCCCAGGGTGCTCCCTTTTTCTCATGTAGTGGTTTAATTAGCGATCCAACAGCACTGGAGAGGACGGGGGAGGGAAGGGCCGATGTGGTGCGAGATAGAGGGAGTTGCTGAGCAGAGGAACTCTTTGTGCTTGTTCTGGAGGCAGAAATTGCAAGGCCTTGTTTGTACTGGATTAATCAGCAATTGTCCTACAATTGAGAGCTGGAATATTTATTCTGCAGACAAGCTGATAGCGCTAATGATGTTAATAATAACAACAATAACAACAGTTGAGTCTCTTGGGAGAGCCTTTTCTGTGGGCATTTCTTCAATAATTACATGATGCATACCCATAATTCAGCGCTAATGTGTTTAGAAAAATAGCGGGGGCTGAGAGGTAGGTTACACAACCGAGGGAGGCTGAAGTCTGAAAATAAACCAGGCAGAGCTAACATGAGGCTGCACTACTGTAGTGGCTCTGTGTATTTAAGAGATAAACCAGCTGAAAGGCAAGAAAAATAATAATCCCACCGAGACATGGGTGGTCCCGTAAAATTCAAATGATGTTGATAGTTCCTGCGGATCCTACAGAGGAACCCGTGTACCCGTTGCCCCCACGGCGCCCCCCGAGGTGAGCCCAAATCGCTTTGACAAGGGCGCTTGTTTTTATCTCATGCTTGGCTTCTCCGGGCTTGTGATTGATGCAGGCCTTTCTGGAGCAGCAGCACTCGTTGTTTTTAAGACCACATACCTGAGTTATGAATGTTTCATTCAGGAGACTAAATATGAACCGGCTGGGCGAGAGGCTCCCAAAGAGCACCGAGAAACGGAAGACTCATGCGTGCTAATAATGGCCTCAGAGAGGCTGGAAGAGAGAAAGATGGTAATAGCAAGAAAGAGAAAAACAGGCAGCAGCCATCTCATCAATTCATTGGCTTCCGTAATCCCTTTCTTCGAGGGGTGAAAGAAAATATCAAATATCACAATATTATGCATTGTGATACTGTATTGATTCTCAGAAACACTATTGATTTTAAATAATAGTTTACATGCAAAGATGAACTGAGTTAATGCTTTATTTCATTTGCAAAGATACAGTATGTGCCGTCTCAGGTCCTGTCTGTACGTATACAGATATGTTTAAAAACAGATATTATCCCCTCCGTTTGAAAAAAAAAAGTCTGTCCACACGTCCTTTTTTCAAAATATCAATGTCCACACTCGAACGCAAAAACGACTCCAAATGCTCACCGTAATATGTACTTGCACCACAGGTGAGATCACAAGTTAAGGATCAAGGAATCTTGTTACCACCCTTCTCACTCCCTTTCCTTCGGCTTCATTACAGTCAGTTTGATAACAGTTATTGTTGGTGGGGGGCTGGGATTCCTGGTCCAACTGCATGACTGTTATCACTCTGCTGTCATCAACCGTCTCTTTACATGCATAAAGACGATAGGGAGGTCATTCAGGTTAATGTCCATAGCCCTTCTGAGTGCTCCAAACCTCGCCTTCAATCACCATTCGGCCTCGACATGTTTGATGTGTTCCTGCTTTGGCCTCCTGTGACTGGAACATTTTTCTAATGCAAAGTAGTAAATTAGTCCGAGCAGTGCCAACAAAACGTAAAAAAGCTGGTAGTCTGCCATCTTTCTTATTGTTTTTGGTGCATGCTCATTACACAAAGCAACAATGGGCATGCGCGAAATGAGGAGAGGACGTCATCGTTCCGTTTTACACATCCACACAGACACAAAATAACCACAATTCTTAAAAATCTGCACCTTAGAGGTTTGGTGTCTTCAAAAATATCTGTTTTTGTCATCCAAAACTCTGTTTGCGTGTGGACGAAAGGCCAAAACGCAGAGGAAAATATCCCTTTTAAAAATATCTGTATACGTGTAGACAGGGCCTCAGTATATTTGCCCTCCCAAAGTAGTGCTATGATACAAATGCAGATCTCACTGTTCTGATGGTATTAAAAAGTAAACTTTTTTAATAAGATTTTGTGATTTTGATATAGTGGTATGTCTTTTATACTATGACCGTTTTCCTAGAACTAGATTTTAAATATTGCAATATATCGCAATTTATTACACAGCTTTGTTGAATACTTGATTGTGATTGGTCAATCACAGCGTTCTGCGGTCTGTTATTTCTTTATTGCAAACTGTTGCTATGTATAACAGACTGTTGCTATGTTTGCAGTTCTGATGTCGGACTCTGGAGGAATATTTTTGAGTCAAATTATTGATTTTTTTAAGCAAGTAGCTGTGTAATAAGCGGGATAATGTACTTAGCTGTACATTATCCCACTTATTACACAGCTACTTGCTTAAAAAATCACCCCATTGTCATTGTTGCGAAAAAAAACCTTCAGGGCGATGCAAGACACCTCCGCTCCACGTCGGGGTGCCGCATTGCTCTCTCGGGGTTTATTTCACAACAATGACCGTCCTGCGTCCTGGTACATTATCCCTTTACACATCACGCTATATTGAATCGTATTTCTACCATCTCCTTCAATAACTCTCAATCCTTGTTACCAGAAACAAAAATTCTGCGACAAGCTTCCCAAAAAACAGAGAAATAATATGAACGCTTTTGACTAAAGCAACACAGCAATAGATCCATCTTTGTGACTTGGGAGACGTGGGGAATAGTGTTTTGCTGCAGTGACACGCTGGCCTGTCGTATCTGAATTCGGGCGAGATTTATCAATATAACATGTGCTGCAGTGGTGGCTGACAAGTCTTCCTCTGTCCCACTGTGAGGTCTGCACAGGGGGAGGTCTTGATCTGACCCCCTCCCATCCCCCCATCCCATCCCATGCTGAGGTGTGAAGGAAGCCCCGGCACGCACCGTGTTAGGAGTTAGGAGTGGAACAGATTGAAAACGCATTCATCCATGTGCAA
Source organism: Sebastiscus albofasciatus (assembly GCA_916701655.1). NCBI lineage: Eukaryota > Metazoa > Chordata > Actinopteri > Perciformes > Sebastidae > Sebastiscus > Sebastiscus albofasciatus. The sequence continues at coordinate 142,267 of CAKAOI010045163.1, read as the reverse complement.
GAAATGTCACATCAGCAGCGAGATAGTAAAATATGTTTGGTACACGGATGACATGAGTGTAGGTATGATGTGTGTTAGGTGTGACATGCAAATAAATCAGTTTGACTTCTTCTGTCTCTCTCTCTCTCTCACACATAAACACACTCCCACACTTAAACTCAATGTGACTCTCTGGCGTCGAGTCCTTCCCATGCTGAATAGTTCCTCTCACCATGAGCAGATTATGATTTGTGGTGAACTGAGGCACACTAGCTGCTTAATGGAGTTGAACAGGATGGAGGAGTCTCATTCTCATCTGCCAGTAAGAGACATGCGCATACACAGAGACTGATTGAAAGAAAGGGAGCAAGGAGAGAGAGAGAAAGAGAGAGAGAGAGAGGATGGGATCCAACGGGTCGTGTCAAATGTTGCATGACTCACTAAATGCCTCCAGCTCTAATTAGCTTCATTGAGAAGTGCTGGAAGAAGAACTCTGATCTTTTGCTGAGGTAAAAGTAGCAATACCATAATGTAGAAATATGCATATTGATATTTTTACTTAAAGGGGACATATCGTGGAAAACTCAATTTTTCAGTGCTTGTACACAAACATAGCAACTAGTACTGACCGATAAATCATATTTTTGTCATCGCAATATGAACACGCGCGATAAGTACATCGCAAAATCATTTTATTTACGGATGATTATCGAAACCCGGTACAGTGGAAAGCGTTTATAGTGATCACGGTTACAGTGACCGCTTCATTTTGGGTCTTTTCATACATGGCAACATATGGAAAAACATTTAAAACTACTTTAGACTAGCGATAATTACATTTTTATTTGTTTTTTTACTTTACTCCCTTGATACTTTGCCTCGCGGACCATGTGCTTTCCAGCTGGATACCTGAGGCTGGTGCTGCGTGCACATTGAAATCATGACGGGAAGAGGAAAGTAATTTTCTCTGAATGAAAAACGAATGCGCACAGGGGAAAGCAGCGATCCTCAACCGGCTCTGCGCCACCACTGCACGGACCAACACATGTAGACAAACAGTGCCCGCCTCCCTCCATGCCATTACCGGGTAGGGCTTCACAATTAATCGCGTTTATGATTTGGCCTTCCCGCATTAAATGAAGATGATCGACTGCGATATGATGTTTCAAATACGTGCTCCCATCATAGAAATCTCTGCTGCATATCAAATCAAGCGCTTCCTAAACTAACAGGCAGCCACCAGCCAGCGATCGAGATGTTTTGGCTGCACATTTGGGGTGAAAACCTTTCCTGAATGTTGTGGCTACAGTCCAGAGTAGAACAGTAATAACAGAGAGCAGACGGGCAATATGAAAATACACTGAATTCAGGTGAAGAAGAACCTTATTTAAAGTCTTATTTTGATGCAAAGTTTTGTACGTAGCAGGAATGTGGCGCAACATAGAAGTGAAAGCAGTGCTCTGTTTATTTAAATGTGAAAGTGTAATAAAAATATTTTGTCCCTAAAATCAATGATAAATAATCGTGATTATCATTTTGGCCTTACTACCGGGTGTGCGAACGAGGAGCCCTGGAAAAGTGGGCACTGTTTATTTGCATGCACCGCTTGCTCTGCAGAGCCCGCCAAAAATGGCATTGCCCTCTCCCTCGGTGAGGGGAAAAAGGCAGTGGAATTGTCAGCGAGCCAGTAAATAGTAGAGCGGTCCATTTCATTACTTTGTATTGATGTAATAAATATACAAATGTCAATTAGATCTGCATGAGAAATGAAGCACAGCAACACAAATTCGTTTATAATAATCATCCGCTTATATATGATCAATACGACCCGGACAGACGTGATCACTATAAGCGGTTTCCGCTGTATTTAAACTGGTTCCTTTCCACCGCTGCTTCACTACACCAGCGTCCCCCGTGGTGGGAGCCTCCCATTGTCTCTGTGTGTGTCTCTCACATCCAACACTCAAAGTGATGGGGATCAAAGGATTGCCACTGTGCGTACCAGTGAGTCATGAAGTGATATTGTCAGCCCCACTAAGGCTCAGATCCTAGTATGCAAACGTATGGCGGAGCTCAGGACTACTGAGCGAGGGATCTACAATGTTTTATTCAAACAGTTGAAAGGCTGACATCAGTGTTGAACAGACATTCAAAGTGAATACCAAAGGCTCTTGTCCTGGACCATCATATAGGTTCTCAACATTCATTTACTTCAAGTATTCCTGACACAAACACAGACGAGAGCACATTAAACCACATTCACACTATGCTATATGTACAGACACCTTGAAGACTTATAAGGATTCTACCAAAGGGTGACTTGGAGCAGAAAACATGGTTCAGGTTTAACTGTTGTGATTAATGGCTCTCAGTGGCTTACATCTCCGTTACATCATATTTTTTTTTTTTTACCAGACACTTATTAAGTATTCATGGATTCTCCAATCCCTACATTGTTAAAGTAGCCATAATATTCCTGCTGTGTGTGCAACAATCGAAAGCGACAGAGTGAAATGCAAAAACGCTCTCACATTTATATTTTACATTTTACATTTTACGGAACATAGGATGTGAGCTAAATGACAGCATCTATGATACACTGTAATCAAATGGCATCATTAGGCAAACATGCATTCATCATTTGTGTAATGTATTCAGGAATATATAATAAATGTCATATTCAATGATTTTTTGCAACAATAGCCTGCGTATTGAGTCAGACCGTGTTTACTAATGCACATTTAATCACTGAGAATACAAGTGATAAATAATAATTTCCTTCTGCACTTTGGCTTGTGTTCACTTCTCTCATTTCGCCCTCTTGTTGAGTGCAAGTTCACCTTGCAGCTGGTTATCCACTGGTATTACTCACATAAGATATTTTGTGCACACAATACTACATGATGCCTATAATATATAACATTAGGGCTGTCAAAGTTAACACGATAACGCGTTAACGCAACTTCATCAGCATCATTTTAAACTAGAAAACCTAAAGAATCCATTGGTACCAACCATGTCATACTAGCAAGAAGGAGGTTAAAGAAATGTCCTTCTACCTCCAAAATCTAATCAATTCATCCTCGAGTCCAAGTGGACATTTGTGCCAAATTTGAAGAATTTACCCCCAGGCGTTCCTGAGATATCGCATTCACGAGAATAGGACGACTTGGAAACAAAACGCCTCCAGCCACAACTGTTGCCGGCACCGAGGCATAACAACACATTATGGATGATAACTGGAGCTGTGAGTCAAACCATTTATGTTACAAGACAGATTTGCTTTTGACAGTGTTATACAAATAAAAATAAAAATTGCAGTATAACATGTTCCATATGTGCGCAGATGGCTCATGGATTGGAATATATAAAGAGCATGGAAGATTGAATACACAGAGCTCTTGTCTGGGTTTAGATTAACAATGGACTGCAGTAGCACAATTCAAACAGCTACAAATATAACAATAGTTCCCTTTGTCCACCTACAGCCTGACCGGCAACAGAAACACGAATGTTACTATTGCTCTACATGAGCTGTTTTTTTTTGGGGCATTTCATGTCTTAATTAGGAGGACGACAGAAGAGAAATAACAGGGAAGGAGGGGAGAGAGAGAGAGAGAGATGGGGAACAACAAACAAACAAATGTCGAACCCCAAACAGCAAGCAACCAGAGCATATTGTTCATATGCTGAAAAATTAAGATATGTGAATTAGGGCTGTCAAAGTTAACGGGATAATAACGCGTTAACACAGATAACTTAATACAACTTGCGATTTTTAGGTTGTAGCGGGCTCAGTTTTGAAGCTAGAGTGAAGATACTGGTATTATATAAAACTAGGAGGAATCTCATACTAGCTTGTCACGGAGGAGGTTAAATAACGCTTCAAAGTTCCACTTTTGGCGAGGAAAAACTGGCATGGCGATTTTCAAAGGGGTCCCTTGACCTCTGACCTCAAGATATGTGAATGAAAATAGGTTCTATGGGTACCCACGAGTCTCCCCTTTACATGTCCACTTTATGATAATCAGATGAAGTTTGGGGCAAGTCATAGTCAAGTCAGCACACTGACACACTGATAGCTGTTGTCCGTTGGGCTGCAGTTTACCATGTTTGATTTGAGCATATTTTTTATGCTAAATGCAGTACCTGTGAGGGTTTCTGAACAATATTAGTCATTGTTTTGTGTTGTTAATTGTTTTCCAATAATAAATATGTACATACATTTGTATAAAGCAGCATATTTCCCCACTCTCATGTTGATATGAGTATTAAATACTTGATAAAATCTCCCAAAATATACCTTACATTTTGAACAGATAAAAAATGTGTGATTAATTTGCGATTAATAATGATTAACTACGGACAATCATGCGATTAATCACAATTAAATATTTTAATGAATTTACAGCCCTAACGTGAATATTATCTAGCCTTCTTGTTTTCCATCTAAAACCTGTGTTTATTTTGCCATGCACCCTAGCTGTTGTTGAACCGTCCTTGGCTCTGCAGACTGTACTCAGGTGTGTGTGTGATACACTTTCTACCTGTCTTCTGTTCGGGAGGGTTGTTATGGTTCTGCTGTATGTTTCTTCCCATTCCCCAGCTCAAAATGGCCAGGGGGAGTCAATTTAACTGGTAAGAGTCTGACTCCTGGGACTGCTTGAGTGCACAGATAGCCCACTGATTGACACACTACACTTAAACCTATGTAGGGCATTGGCTATTGCAGGAGCGCGTACACACACACACACACACATAAACACGATATGCTGGAAGATACACTGTAGAGAGCGGTAAGAAGAAAAGGACAGTTGCTGGCAAAAAACATCCTTTTCTCTGACCAGTCTCTGAAACTCTGGGTAATTCCCAACCCTCTGACCTCTCCCCCTCTCTTGTACCTCTAGAGGCTGCTGAAAATAAACGTAGAGGACTCATGGAGCACCATGACCAGTATGTCTTAGCTAAAACTGCCAGGCCTCACCCCAGGAGACCTAACATCCTCAGATGTACAACAACCGAGCCCTCCAGGCATTTGGCTCTCCTTTACCTTATCTGAAAGCCCTTACAGTCATCACAAACATTCACTAAAAGCGGCGGTCCAGGGGATAAACACTCTGCTAAACCACATGTGTGCACGGTAACCCTGCTTTGTGACCATGAACCTCTAAAACTCTATTTAGTCTAACTTTGCTAACTCAACTTGGCTTCCCTCAAGCCATAAAGCCGGCAATGATCAGAGCGCAGTCATTAAAGGAATAACACTCGGGGAACATCAATAAATGCCCACAAGGCTCTTGGTTCAGGTCAATCATTCTAGTCAGTTAACGGTCTCCAAACAACAGGGCAAATTCATCATAGGGCCTAATCACATTGGGCAAGTCCACACTTCGCCTCAGAACAATATCCGCTAACGACATTAGCGAAGGGCTAGTAATATGATGTGATTTCCTGCCGTCACACAGAGAGGTGCTGATCGATGGTAGTGGAGTGGAGCATAATTCAGGGAAACCCAATGTTCCCGTAGAAATGTTTCTACCTGCTGCAGACACACTGTTACGTGCGGCCTTGCATGCAGAATGTTTTTGTTGTGGCACACAGTAAAGGATTAGAAAGCACCTCGGTATGTGATCAATTATGACAGATAGATACCTTGTTTTGCTGACTTTTGAAGGCAATACAACCAGAGTTGGAAATTAAGCACCAGCCACCATCCAAATGGTGGTCAAATATGCAAGTGGCTGCTAGATTTGCTTCACTCACCAGCCAAAAAAGATAATAGTGATCTATTGTGTGCTACAGGCATGAGTCCTAAAACCTGGAAATGAGTCAGCATTTTAGCACTCCTGGTCCCCTCATGTGGATGTCAATGGGATTTTTGAATGTGTTTTTAGTCAGATGCCTGAAATAAGGTCTGTGGTTAACACAAGCTTAAGAGATTTTAACGTTTTGTTCTACAATATAAAATGCATCAATAAATGCTAGGGATGGGTTATGATTTTCGATTTTTTGAATAGTCGTTAATTATACAAAATCGAATAGTTTATGCGACTATTCGTCCCAGCTTAAAACATATATATTTCTCTTGTATTAACCGTTGCAAGCGCTGCCTTGTAGTAACGTCACTACAGGTAAAACGTGTGTGGCTCAAACCCCCGTGTTCCCTCCGAAGGATGGAGGAGAGTTGGGTACCTGGAGGCTCATGGCGGGTGGCTGGGGCGAGGTCGCCGCGCCGCGCTCATGGTTTAAGGTTCCAAATGGCTGGCCAGGCCTGTTGTCACCGGACCACCCTCCCCGGGCAGACACCCTGCACCGCCGCGAGCGCACCCCAACGTCGTGTACGCGTGCAAGCGCCGCCGCGCACTTAGTAGTTTCAGCAGGTAGATCAGCTGTTCCAGCAGCGGGGCATATCTTTAAATATTATCTTGAAATAGTATTTTTGCTTGTAATGCACATCCTTAATAAATACCCCACTTGTGAATTTGAAGCCTTTATGTTTCTTAAAAAAGTCAGTTGCTAAGTGGCTAAATGAGACTACAATACATCATCACATTGACTTGGCGCCTTTGCAGCCTCGTTGTTTATACTCGCATACATGTGACCGTAGTGTAGTTCGTTTATAGCTTGACCCACCGACAGGCCCCCACCGACTTTCCCTGATGCTCCGGTGTACTACCAGGGGCACGAGGACCGAGAGACCTTGTGCACAAGAGAAAGAAAAAAATAAAAATAAATACAAAAATAAAAAAATAATAATGACGATGGCAAAGTACTTGTGGGGATTGCATTCACACTTCAAAAATCATAAAACTGGTGTTCATTTGTGAAGATTATCTTGCTGAATAAAACGTGTTAGTATCATAAACATGTGTTTGCCACAGAGCTTATTTTCTGCAATAATCCAATGGAAAAATCCCATTGGCTTTTTGTCGAAGCAACCAGTGCGATGCTAACTTCCTGGTTGGCCTACAAAAATACGTCATCCCTGCAGCGCTCTATTGAGTGGCTGGTCAAATTAGGAATCCACCAACCACAGAGGCAGGTAGACAAAAGTGTTAATTTCCAACCCTGAATACACAACGCTAAACACCACTCTCGGATGGCTAGAAAATGTTGGTGTAGCGCTTTGAGCTTGTATGTTTTTGCTCTTTGCTGGAAGTGAAACTAATATGTTTTTTTTTTTCTTGAATGGGAAAAAAAAGAAGTATTTCTGGGGTCAACAGATTCAATTAACCTTCAAGAAGAAAAGCATCATACAGGAAAAAGAAGCAAAGAAACCCTTCAGTGAACCCGTGGATGCACTCACACACACAGTCAGCTCCCTGTGAATTGAGTCCAGTCACCGTGTTTCCCTCAAAGGAAAGACTCCAACCTCCCCCACGCCCCGAGTCCCCTGAGTCCCATAGGGTGTACATCAGTTGTGACAATAATTACAGGGTTTGCAGTTGGATTCTTGGGAGCTCAGATCGCCTACAGATCCCACACACACACACAAAGCTCTAATAACCGCCACAAAGAGTTTCCCCACAATATCCACAAAGATTGCAACCGAAGCCAGGGCGGTGAGACATGAATTGTAATTTTGCTGTCATTGTTAAAACCGACATCATCACCCATGAATCTTTTTTCATCAATATGACTGGATCCAAGGCAGTGTATTATCAATTTTCAAAAGGAAAATGAATAATTACAATGTGGTGCCCTTTTGGTGGGTTACAGCAGTAACTGTAAACCACAGATCGGTGATTTTTATCACAGAAATATTTAATCTAAATTAATCACACATTTTTTATCTGTTCATAATGTACCTTAAAGGGAGATTTGTCAAGTATTTAATACTCTTATCAACATGGGAGTGGGCAAATATGCTTGCTTTATGCAAATGTATGTATATATTTATTATTAGAAATCAATTAACAACACAAAACAGTGACAGATATTGTCCAGAAACCCTCACAGGTACTGCATTTAGCATAAAAAATGAAAAAACTCAAGCCCAACAGGCAACAACAGCTGTCAGTGTGTCAGTGTGCTGACTTGACTATGACTTGCCCCAAACTGCATGTGATTATCATAAAGTGGGCATGTCTGTAAAGGGGAGACTCGTGGGTACCCATAGAACCCATTTTCATTCACATACCTTGAGGTCAGAGGTCAAGGGACCCCTTTGAAAATCGCCATGCAAGTTTTTCCAAGATTTAGTGTAAGTTCGGAGTGTTATTTATCCTCCTTCGCAACAATCTAGTATGACATGGTTGGTACCAATGGATTCCTTAGGTGTTCTAGTTTCACATGATGCCCTAGTTTTGGCTTAAAATAACTAATTTTCAAAAGTGAAAGTAGCGAGACTCGTGGGTACTCATAGAACTCATTTTCATTCACATATCTTGAGGCCAGAGGTCAGGGGGACCCCTTTGTAAATTGCCATGACAGTTTTTCCTTGCCAAAATTGTGTGTAAATTTGGAGCGATATTGAACCTCCTTCTCGACAAACTAGTATGACATGGTTAGTTGCGTTAATGCGTTAAAGAAATTAGTGACGTCAAAGCGAATTTGCATTAACATGTTATCATTGCGTTAACTATGACAGCCCTGATCCAAATATTCAGTGTGGAGTAAAGGATTTTTATTTGAACTGACAGAACCCTAACAGGTCTCGAGTTGTGAAATAGGTGGTGGCCACATTTATTTATTATCTCCTGTATTAGTTACACTTCACTCTGCTGCGCCCCCCGGGCCAAGTCGCGTCTCAGATGCTTGGTCCTGTGCTGAGCAGTCACTGAGCAGTAACGTTTGTGGATGTTCTGTGGTGTTTAAGCGTTACTGGCTCTTGAGCGGGTAGAGCTCAGCACAGAGGCTGTCTGTCCGCTCTGCCACCTCGCTGACAGGCGAGCAACGCTCCCTGGATCCGCAGCTTCTCTGGCTCCCCTCCTCCTCCTCCTCCTACACCTCCCCAGCAGCACCTCCATCCATATTCACAGCCGCCTGCTCCCTGTCATATTCGCCTCCCTGAGCCTCCACGGCTGCCCAGCCTCATTGTCACTCAGCTGGGGATGGGTGGCCAGGCGAGCTGGTAGGAAGCCAGGGCCTGAATAATGGCGACTCTATCCCCTAGCAAGAGAGACCAGCAGTCCGTTTAGAGGCAATCTTACTGTGCCTATAAACACAGACTCCTGAGAGACACGCACAATAAAAGTGTGAAAACAACAGGGGAAAAAGGGACAAAATGGCGCAAAAAGACGCCAGCAGAGAGCTGACAAAGAAAACAAAGGAAAATGTGTTTCTCCTCTAACATTCTCTCACAGCTGTTATTATCTGTGGCTCCATGCAATTACCACATCATATAGTTATTTGGGAAAATGGAAAACATAACACCACAATACACTGCTGTCTGCCACAACATAGACACCAACACTTAAGTATTTGAACACAACACAGCCGGCCTTGCAAAACAAAAAGCAGTATGTGGGATTCCTTCAATCCTCTTGCTCCAGAGGTCTGATGTAGCGAGCAGTGTGGTGCAGGACGCCCCTGCAGCTTGTGTCCGAGCACGGCTGCCCTCTGATGGTGGCCCCATGCTGACTGCTGAGCATTACTGGCCAGACTCCAGCTGACGTCCCTTGACAGCCTCTGATCAATCACGCTAGCTCATTACCCTGCAGACAACTGTAGACAGTGGGGTACCACCTTGGAGTCACCTTGGGTGTTTAAAGTCACTGTAGTACTGTAGTTAGATGTTATAGGTGGGCTCAGGCCCTGGCCACTCGTATACAGACATTTTTAAAAACAGATATTTTCCCCTCCGTTTAAATTTTTTTTTAAAAATCTGTCCACACGACCTTTTGTTTTACAAAATATCTCTGCCCACACGACTAAAATGACTGCAAATGCTTGCTGTAATATTTACATGTCACCACAAAAGGTCAAGGAATCTTATTACCACCCTTCTCACTCCCTTTCCTTCGGCTTCATTACAGTCAGTGTGATAACAGCTCTTGTTGGTGGGGGGTTGGGATTCCTGGTCCAACTGCACGACTGTCATCACTCTGCTGTCATCAACCATCTCTTTACATGCATACATGCATAAAGATGAAAGAAAGGTCATTCAGGTTTATGTCCATATCCCCTCTGAGTGCTCCAAACATCGCCTTCAATCACCATTTGGCCTCGACATGTTTAATGTGTTCCCTGCTTTGGCTTCCGGTGACTGGAACATTTTTCAAATGAAAAGTAGTAAATTAGTCCGAGCAGTGCTAACAAAATGTAAAAAGGCTGGTAATCTGCCATCTAATTTATTGTTTCTGGGACTTGCTCATTAAACAAAGCAATAATGGGCATCCACGAAATGAGGAGAGGACGTCAATGTTTCCCAAACGCTCCGTTTTACAACGTAACTGGAGTTTTAAAAAAACTGAACCTTAGAAGGTGTTTTCAAAAATATCCGTATTTGTGACCTTAAAGCTGCAGTAGGCAGAATATCTTTGGCATCATTGGGCAAAAATTCCATAATAACCTTTCAGCATATTGTAATTCAAGTGTTCTGAGAGAAAACTAGACTTCTGCTCCTCCTCATGGCTCTGTTTTCAGGCTTTAAATAAATCTAGCCCGTGACGGGAGACTTTGACCAATCACAGGTCATTTCATTGAGAGAACTTTCCTATTGGCTGTGCTTCGGTCATGTGACCGGAACTTGCCGTTGCTTCAGCAGATTTCACAATTGCGGCCGCGTCACAAACGTTCTCATTTTACAGCTAAACTGCACGCTACAAGATGATTCTGAAAACATTTGAGGTGAGAAATAGGCATTAACGTAACATAATATTAATTCATATTTGATCAGCGCGGCCTAGTTTGACCATTTGGTCAAAGTTTGTTAGTGATTGACAGCCGGCTCTCATAGACGGCAGCTGGACAGCAGACCTCAGATCAGCTCTTACTGCTTGTTTTCCTCCGGTCTGTGAAATCTTGCAGATGGTGTTAGGAGCACCGGAGGACACAGAAGCACATGATTTTTTTCAGGTTACCTGTTTCATGTACTACTGTCACGATATAACAACTGTTTTATAGAAATAACTTTTTTTAATAATATTTGCTCCAATCTCGCCTACTTCAGCTTTAAACTCCATTTGCCTGTGGATGAAAGGACAAAACGTCGAGGAAAACATCTGTTTTTAAAACGATGTATGCACACACAGTCTGTATACATGTAGACAGGGTCTTAATTTAACACAGAATCAGACCTGCTGAGTAATTGCCGTGAAGATTGTGGTCCTAATACCAAAAGAGTGCTGGCAGCTCCCTCCTCCCTAATCCGACATTGTGCCGGGGCCAGGTAGCTGTCAGCTCCAGCCTGGTCAGCTGGTGGGCTGGCAGCTAGCAGCACTACGGCAGAGAGGGCCCGCTGTAGTTCACCAGGGCACCGGGGCTCACGCAAATCCATCTTCAGCACCGAGTTGTGAGGCCGAGTAGTGACAGAGGAGCCGTCACACCTCTGGTGGAAGGGCAGCCTTGATGGAGGGTACCCTGCAGCAGATGCTCCAGGAGGATGGGCAAGGTTAATGTGCATGGCTTTACCCTGGGGTGCATTGCCTTGTCAAAAATTAACAGAGGACAGCTTGATTGAAACTCAGCAAAGCAGGTTGTAGAGAGGTTTTCAAATTTAGATTGACCTTAATTTGCAACCTCGTGCTCTGCTCCATAAATAAAACACGTTTTATAAAAGGTTGTTTACTTGTAAATGGCTGGCTTTGGTGCCAGGGCATGTTCCCTCTTCTCTGCTGACATATACGTACATGCACCATCCCGAGACACTGACATATAGAAATAATTCTCTGCACAATTTAATTGTAGTTTATTTCGGAGTTGTAGTTCAGTCGTTAAAAATAAATCTGTTTTATGATTTCACAAAGTTTGGTTAGGTTTAGGCACAAAAATGACTGAAACATTGTGGATTTGGGTTGAAATAACTACTTTGTTAAGGTTAGGAGAGCTTCGTTGTCATGGTTACAATAATGACCACTCAGTTAAGGTTTGGGAACGATCGTGGTCGTAGTAGAAACCAACCCATTCTCACTTCAAACTTGTCAAATATCACTGATTGGTAAATGCCCCTTAGCATTGGAGAATGACAGCTGTAGTTATCACCCTACAAGGTTTTCTGTAAATGTTTTATTGAACAATAAAGCTGCTCTTGTATGATTCAAATACAACAGACCTATAGGCTATCTATCAATAATATAACTGCTGAATGAATACAGCCGTTATCCACCTGACCTGTCAGCTCTTCTATAAGAAAACCTTTGCTGTGTCAGCTCCATCAAAATCAAACTACTTTCAGGTACAAAATGAAACCTTTTGCAGTGGAATTTATCTCTATTGTATAGTAGTAGGATCAGATGAGAGCATTGCACAGCACAGACAGAACAAAGACAAAGTTTGAGTAGTATTAGTATTAGTTTGAGTCTTATTCGTAGTTCTAAACTGCAGCTGCTGCTGCTGAGTCTTATTTCCTGTCACTGCAGTTCAGACAACAGAGAGAGTATTGGCTGTTCGTGGTGTCTGCTGTTTTCATTAGGGTCACTGCGTACCCTTGTTTAAGGCGGAGGCTGGATAACTGTGTGTTTTGTAGGATACAGGAAAGGGACCAGTTATCAGTTAGCTCCTAATTGAGAGGATGCTGGGACTAATTGTGCCATTGACAAATTGAAAGTGTTTACCAGGGATTATCTCAAGAGAGCAGGTTCTCATGTTGAGTTCAGGACTGAGAAGTGAATTGTAAAATAATTAAGAATAGGGGAGTTGGCGAGGCGGAACTGGGCTTTGGATCTGACGGGTTTAAAACATTAAAAAGGAACAATGCGAGTTCATTGCAATGAAAAGTATTTGGTTCCAGCACTGATGAACCCAGATATTTTCATCAGAGACTTGGAGCTCTGCTCTCGTTTCCACTCCCATGCTCATCGTTTTGTCATTCTGTTCTATTCTGGTGCTGTCAATCTGCTAATGTGTGTATCAGCTTGTTTATTTATATACTTGCCAAAGCTGGAGCTATGGGTTAGCAGTTTTTACAAGAGATGCCACTGTCACATTCCCCACATGCCTCCCTGGGACATGCGGAGATAAACACAAGTAGAGCGCTCCACTTCCACATAGCTCCTCCAGAGATGGCTGGTGCTAACAGCATTATCATTATGCAGACATGTGCCGCCGTAAATTAACACAGCGGATAGAATGAAAGATTTATGGGGACATGGTGGAAGTTAACTCCCAGCAATGCCCTTTCTTCATCTTGCCGCAGGATTGGCGAAGGAGACAATAACTGGGGAAAGGTGTGTTTTACACTGTGTGCTGGAATGGAACGGTAAATACCGCAGCGCCAAGTCGATGAAGTGAATGTCACAGTTGGGCTTGTGTGTCCAGGACTGTAGCCTAAAGGTACAACAGAGGAGTTCAACACCAAACGGAATTCACTCTCTCGCTCTCGCTCCACTCTGAAGATCAGTCTGCTCTATATAAAGCACCATGTCAGTGAAATTCACTTGGACAGTTACACGTTTTTCTATTTTTTTCCTAAGGCTGTATCATACTCTCAGATCATTTATAAATGAGTTGGCGGGATGTCTGCATCACGAGACGTGCCTGAGCGCGGCGAGAGAGCGCGATAATAGACACACTAGCTCTGGCTGGGCGTCAGTTTTTCTCCAGCGAAGTGGGTGAGGGTTATTATGTAGAATCACACTAGCAGCCATGTAAATTGTTCTCCCCGTGTTGGGCCTCTGTGCCAATTTTCAGTGTGAAATGCAGCGGCAGCCGGAGAAATAATAAGGCAGGGGAGACGTTTCTGTGCTCAGACACATATTAGCACAGACTTACTGCATGTTTGCATGCATTCGCACAGTATCCGTTCGGCTTAGAGGTGAAACATATCTGAATAATCCTGGCAGTGACTGGAGAAGAGAAACATGGCTGGAAGAGCAGGTCAGTGTAATGACTTGCATGGCTTACTGGAGCTGAAGATTAAGGCAATGAGGCACTGTCTGTCAGATTGTTGAGGCTCAACTGTCTGTGTCTATGTGTATTAGGGGTGGGAAAAATATTGATTCACCTATGTATTGCTATTTTTTTTTTTTTTTACAATTTTGAAATAATTTTTTTTATGCCAGAATCAATATATGTGTTTAACTTGAGTCTATGCGGAGGTAGAAAGAAGTTACCACTTTTATTGTTGTAGTCTGAGTAACGTGACGCCATATCCACTCCGTATCCTTCAACCAAAACAAACCGGGGTTCACACATTGCAGGAAAAGCAGAGCTAGACATCACGGCTAAAGCTTCATGCTAACTCTGTCATGGACAGGAAACATTATCGTATTGCGGTAACGTGCGGTCAAGCCAGCCGTCACTCTCATCACTGTGGTCAAATCGGCTGACGCTACAACTGCAGCGTACCCATATACTGACATTTATGTTAAATGCATTCAAACGCCCCTGATGGAGCTGACCATGGATGGACGAAGAGACGGGAGAGTTAGCGACGGACTTGCTAAGTTAACGAAAGTATACACGTCCACGACCACGTCCAGTTTTCAAAATAAGGTGTTAACAAAGGGAATAGTATATACAAAATACATATATGGAAATAAGATTAATTGGATTATATTCGCCAGAGATATAAAACATTACATGTCCCTTATAAATTGTAGTATAGTAAATTAAAAAAGAAAATACCACTAATTTGTGAGGGAAATTTATTTTCTTTGACTGATATATTTGACTTCAGGACATCTTTGACTACATATTTATGCTGAAAATCAAACATTTTTACTGTATTCATTTAGAAATTTTCCGAAGTAAAAGTCCCTAGAAGTGTATGATTTCAACTTTTTCTCATGATCTAGTGTTAAAAAAAGTTAACAAAAATAGCAATTAATCATATTATCGAATCACAATTCTTTTAGAATTGCAATACTTACTTAGAATAATACATATCGAATCGGCACCCAAGTATCGTGATAGTGTTTTGGGAGATGGGTGTATCGTCCCAGCCCTAATGCGTACACATTTATATACCGTATGTGTGGTACACTGTGGGTTTTAGTCCCAACAGCAGACATCTGATGCTCCAGTGCCAAGCCATAATAGCTCATCCGGGTGAAATGTGTGTGGTAGGCCAGGAAAGGGATCATGTCGGCCTGTGAGACGACAGATCCAGCTACCTGAAGGTTGAAGGTGTGCAGGTGTCAGTCACACTGTGCCTCACATGCTTAGGGGGTTCGGTGCGCTGCCTCCATCATCAGTGACCTCAAAGCCGCAGCTCTGCCGTGACAGCTCTGACATCTGTCCGTACACGAGCGAGCTTCCAGTTTCCTGCAGTCAAGGTCATGCGTGCTGCAGCGGGGGTTAGGTCAAAACCCCTCAAAGGGTCCCGGGCAACACCGCGGAATATGTCGAGTTTGCCTGAAAATGCGGCTTGTCAGCGATTTGCTATACAGAGCAGGGGTCAGTGCATCTGGACAGGCTGCTCCTGCTGCTGCCACCGCTGAACCAAAGGGGGGGGGCGTTGGGAGGGAGACACCGTGAAGGGCACGCGGTTCATCACAGGAACACAGAGGGCCCGACCTTCGACAGCCACGTCAGAGAATTGGGGGTTTGAGTGCAAACATCCTTTTCAGGACGGGAGAGAAAGGCTTTCTGAGTAACTTCAAGAACAAGTGCTTTTTTAGTGCTAGTATAGAAGGGGTGATGGGAAAAAATCGATACAGCATAGTATCACAATATTTTGCGTGACAATATTGGAAGTCAAGTATTGATCTTTTCTTATATAAGCTATTAAACTCTTAACAATCCTGGCCTGTCTTTCAGAGGTTGCAGTGGGCTCAGTTTTAAAGCTAGAGGGAAGAAACTGGTATCGTATGAAACTAGAAAACTTAATGAATTGATTAAAATAATGCTCCAAAAGTGTGGCGATTGCCCAAATTAGAAATATTCTAGTTTGTTTTTGTTCTTTGTTCTCACTCACTTCCACACACCCACCAGTCCTGTCAACCTGGGAGATGGCTGTAATTTACTCACTTTCGGGAAGTCTGGCTTCATTACGTCCCTTTATGATGAGGTGCACAAAACAGTATGGCGTCTGACGCCGGAGAGTGAGGAGCAAGGAGAAGGTCAGACCTCCACTTTGTCTGCCTATTTAGGCATTTGCGCCGTTAAAGTCTGCATTTAACCGCGATTCGGCTGTGTGTGTCGTGCCCCGTGGAGTTGTGGACCTGTTCTCTCATCGTTCCTCCTAGGAAGGAACTCAGTCAAACTTATTTAGATTAGGGCTGTCATAGTTAACGCAATGATAACAAGTTAATGCAAATTTGTTTTAACGCCACTAATTTCTTTAACGCATTAACGCAACTAACTGGGTCGTACTAGTTTGTCGAGAAGGAGGTTCAATAACGCTCTAAAGTTACGCTAAATTTTGGTGAGGAAAAACTGGCATGGCCATTTTCAAAGGGGTCTTATTAGATAAAACATATGTTGACAAACAGCATAATTTGCAGTTTAAAAAAAAGTAATAAATCACAATATATCTTATCGCAATACTCGTAAAATGTTAAAAATCACAATAAGATTACTTGAGTGACTTAAGTATCGTGATAATATCGTATCGTGGGGCCCAACCCTATAGTATAACATTTAATTACATCATGCATAATTAACATTTTGGGACAAATGTGGCTCCTGGATGCCCCAAAAAAAATGCTCTAAGCTTTTAAAACGGCAGTGAGTTATTCTGATCTCCTTCCACAGCTGTGCATTAACTCAATAAAACACAGCGGTAGGAGAAGTGAAACAGTTGCATAACAATTGATCACCCCCTCATTGTAAATGGCAGAGCGTTGCTGTCTTGCCAAATTTAACTGGAGGCGACTGGAGTTGTGGGTGGACATAGGGCCTGCTTCCCCCCCCCGGCTCTGACAGAGGCCCATGGGCAGCCCAGGGCCTCTCGACATAATTTCAAGGCCTAGTTCCCTTTCATCTCCATTATTTATAGACTTAGAGCAGAGGAACAATCTCCCTTGCGGCAGCTCATTGGGCTTATGTCTCCGCTCCCCTCCCCTCCCCATTACACAGAACCTTTATTTACACAGACATCACTGGTTAAGCACTGGCCTCGCAGGGACAATGCTGTAAGCCCTCCGTCTTTGCCTTCTGTGTAATATACTACAATATGAAGGAAAGCGAACGGGGACTTAGTGCTTAAGCTATTCACCGTGAGCGGCAAGAGAATTTATCAAGTTTTGAAAAACCCTTTGTGCTTTGTATCCTTGCAATAGCTCTCAACTAGATGTCATCATCTTGCAATGTCCTCGTGTTTTCAAAGTCTATTACCCTTCAGGGAGAGAGAAATCATCTCTGAAATAAAGCAACTTCAACTTTGCATCTGTCACGTATCATAAACAAAAACATAATCAATGAAATATGACAAACTTTAACCCATTACCATACCGCTCTGTGTTTTTAGAGGGGTGGAGGACAGGGGGTGTTCAGGGGAGATAAAAGGTCAACAGTAGATGTCACATAGAAGTGGTCTACATCACCTGAAAGCTGGGAACCTGAAGATTAATTCGAGGTGCACTGTCAAGTTGTTCTAGTCATTAATAAGAAATATAAAATTAATAAAAAAAGAATCAATTACAATAATTTGTGAAAGTGTATAAGAGCGTAGAACATTATATGTCATTCCCATGCTCTATTATGCGTCATAAAACGCAATAATATCAATAATCCCTCTAAAATATCACATAAAAAACAAACAAAAAAACAAAAACCCTTATTGTCAATCTACCTAAGAAAGCCATCCATCCTCTGAATGCTCTAGGTCTGTTGTTTGTGGCTGTCAAGTTTCATGAGGCTGTGATTATCCTAGAGGTCACCACAGGTCATTTTATACAATGAGGTAAAGTAAAAAAAAAAAATGGTCTCACTACAATGAAATGGCTTCTATGGGGACTAACATCATCACACATGAATACAGTTGGGCTCATTGGATCCACAAGATTCTCAGCTGTACAGTGATATCTAATTTATGCAACTTTAAGACTGTTTAGAGACCCCAGTGTGCAGAAATATTAAAATACAGCATTTTAGAATAGGCTGAAATAACATATTTATAATGCATGAAATAATATCGCCATGCCTGTTTTTCCTCACCAAAGTTTAGTGTAACTTTGTAGTGTTATTTAGTGATCTTGCTGACAAGTTAACATGACATTTCTAGGTTTTCTAGTTTCATATCATATCAGTATCTTCACTCTAGCTTGCTCAGCCCGCAACAACCTCCGAAAGACAGAATTTCTGGCGGGTCTTTTGGAGTGTTAAGGGGTTAAAACAGAAATACATGTACAGAAAACTAAATGGAAGCAGAGCTGTGTGGGGTAGGGGGATGTGTTGAGGATACCGTTGCCAAGTCTCTTGGAAATACTTTAGACAAAACAGACTTTTAAAGCCAAAAAGAGTGATGATGGCGAGAGAGAAGAAGAAGGGGTAAACAGACTGAGGAAGAGAAATGCCAGCATGTGTATTGTGCATCCTACTTTATCTTCCTCTGAAATATCAAAGGGTAACGTTTGGAGCTTTTGTCATCCTGATTTTAATACAAAGCAGCGAGCTTTGTAGGACAGCAGCAGGAAGACACAGTTGTCCCCCTCAGGGTGACACATCCAAAGCCGGCCCATCAATCTCCAGACCCGGCGCGTCTGGGTCGACTGCTTGGGAATTCTACGTGAATGCCAGCGCTGATGAAACCCTGATGCCGGCCAATTCTACTTTTCTACTTAGAATAATCAGGTAAAAATTGTGTGATGTATTACGTGTCGACTTAATTTCATACGACTGTGTATGTGTCCGCGTGAAAAGCCTTGGTATGTGTACATACTGTACGTGTCAGTAGTGGCGGCGTGGTGTTAAACCATGTATGAAAGTAATCACATCCCTGGAATGAAGCAGCGTAAAAACTTGAGGATGCAATTATGCTCCCATTGAATAACTCATCCTTCCTGGCAAGAGCTAATTGCATTAAAATGGATTGTGTATAGTCCTCTAGCATGAGGCATTAAGATTAACGCCAGGAGAGTTAATAGTGTGTCATCTCCTGAGCCCCCCCTCCCCCCACTCTCTTCCAAGCAACCACCGCCCCCTCCCCACATCTCTAATATAAGATTAGAAGCAGGAAGAAAAAGCGAGTGCAGGAGGATAGAAAAACGTGTTCTGCTTCTCCTCTCAGCATCTGCTCTCCCAGCTGGGAAAAGACCTGAGCTATTCATCAGGCTCCACGCTGCTGTCTGCATGTATTCAACTCACTCAAAGGTCACACCGTTAAAACACCAATCTGAAATCCTCTGGCCTGTTTTTAGAGCTGCGTCCCTTCAAATAGACCGAACCTGTAGGCCAAACTTATTTACATACAACACAGACGGGTGTGGGTAGATATATATGTGTTTCTGCATCATTTATCAACCTCTACTTCTCCTCTGTGTTCGGTGGCCCGGGGTCCTGTTGACAATGTGTCCTCTCCCATTTATTCAAATTTCATACTCTGTTAATGATAATTCATTTCTTAAGCATTTATTTAGATTGAAAATTCAACTTTTGAAGGTGTGTCCTAACTGCTAATGCTTAAGGGGTGGGCGATATATCGAATATTCTCGATGTGTTGTGGCTTGTTCTACGTGGGATGTAGTAAATGACTGTATTGCAAATTTTTGAGACTCACTTTGGCGTTTCACCTCTCCCACGACTCTCTCCCCCTCACACACTCTTCTGGGTGAGTGTGTGTGGCGTATGAGCATGGATGTGCATATGGGGCGGGTGTTTTTGTATCTGGAGGGAAGCAGGGAACAGGGAAAGAGCCTGGAGAGAGCGAAAGAAGTGAAGCGCCGAAGAGAGTTTTATACGTGTAGACTTCGGAAACGGTGATGGAAGATGCCAGCCTTCACTTTGAAAATTAACCCTGCACGTTGTTTTGCGATGCGAGAGCCTAAGTCCCTTCACTTCCAGTGGATCCCATGGGACCGTATTTTCACAGTCTGATACTTCAACAGTTTTACAACAAACTGCGACTTCCTTGACTTGCAAAATTAATTTTTAAATTGACAAACATCATGTGTGTGATTCATGGCGCAATTCAAACGGGATCAAAAAGTATTTGTCTCTCGCCGTTGACTACCGTTCATATTTTTTTCCGTATTTCCATGTTTTTAATGTTGTGGAATTATTTCCAAGATTTATAGTTTATTATTGCATATATACTATATACTGTATATATGTTAGGGATGCACAGATACCGGATCTGATATCGGGCCTATACTGACTCAAGTAGCTGGATTTGGTACTATCATATATACTATATACTATCAACATTATATACTGAAAATTTAATTCTGTTTAAGTTTTGACCAATTTGTTGCTGCATTAAAAAGGTTTACACCTGAATTGTAATTTCTATTCATTTTGAAGATTTTTTACTAAGTTGCCGGTGTACGATTTATTATTTTAATAATTATTTTAATAATAAATATCAATTCAGTAAATTTATATCTATTTATTACACGGCTGTGTTGAATACACAATTCTCACGGCGTTCTGCGGTCTGTAATTTCTGTATAACAGACCATTGCTATGGGCGCAGCTCTGATGTCGGACCGTTTTTGTGTCAAAATATTGATTTCTTCAGTAAGTAGCTGTGTAATAAGTGGGATAATGTACAGCTAGCGGGTCATTGTTGTGAAAGAAACCCCTTCAGGGTGATGAGGGACCCCTCCGCTTCGGGTTGGGTGCAGCATTGCCCTGTCGGGAATTCTTTCACAACAATGACCAGCTCGCTGTACATTATCCCTTACTTATTGGATCGGTACTCGGTATCGGCCGATACCCAAAGCCCAAGTATCGCTGTCGGTATCGGGACTGAAAAAGTCATATCGGTGCATCCCTAATATAATTTATATAAAAAACACAAAGCATTCGAATACTGATTTGGAGGTCGATTACCATGGAAAAGGTCGAAGCTTCGAAGCTTCAAAGCATTCGGGTCAGCCCTAATTGAGATTTATATTGTATATTGCCGGCATAGCCTAAAAATATTGAGATATTCCTTCTAAGCCTTATCGCCCAGCCTTACTGTACTAATGCCACTGACATCGGTCACGTGTGGACGCACAGCGGAGTACTTGGGGAGCTACCTGTTCTCTCTGAGGTACAAGTGTTAGGTGTGTGATCTGTGCGGCAGCTTACACTCACACACACTTAGGGTTCAAGACAACGTGTGTGTTCAGTTGTAACGCTCCCAAATGGCTCAACGCGCTGTGTCATAGTTCCCTGTCAGGCCCTCAGCGCTCCACCAGGCAGCTAATGCCTTGAAGAAATGGGCTTCCGAGCTCAACATTAATCCCTACAGCATTTCTGTCCTCGCTTCCCTCCTTCCTTCCTGTCAGAGCAAATTTAATGTGACACATATTCACAAGAACACGGGCCCTTGTAATTGTTCGGGCTCCGGTGGATCCCAAGTCGTGATAAAAGCTGTTAGCCATGTGGCTGTGTTGCCAGGGTACCAAAACTTCTCGCAAGCGGGGGTAAATCCTCACTAATGGCTGCAGAGATGTGTTGAAAAGGAAACACAATTTCTCAGTTAAATGGTGTGTATAACACATCCCACACCGGGGAAGTTCCCTCTCCGTCCTAAGAAGAGACGTCTTAGAAGTTCTTGGCTCGCATCCACAAAGCATTTTCTCTCCCATAAATACTGTATATAAAATATAAAATATATATTCTGCATAGCATTAAATAGAGGAACTAAAGTGTTCTGTGATGTTATGTGCACAGCTAGCAGTTTTTAACAAGCACTTCTAATCTTAAAGGGCGGAGTTGACACTGAAAATGTAATCAGGGAGGCGTTACGGCGCATCAGGCGCTGACACAAAGACTAAAATGATGAATAATGTTAGTGGTTCATCTTTCCTGCTTAAAAGAGTGTCACATACTTTGTGATTTCACTTCAAAAACAGGACTGTTGTTTAAGAGGACAATAATGGGGATTATTTATTAAATAAAACAAGCTGGGCATAATGTAAATATGTATTCATTACTCCCTACTAGCTACCAAGGGAGTTCTATATAGACGACTATATAGTGAGCTCATCTGCGAAATGAAAAAAAACACTTTTGGACACTACTCTGGTCATTGTCTGTGCGTCGTTATTGCTGTCATTGCTGCCATTGCCGTCATTGCCACCATTGCCGTCATTGCCGCCATTCACGCCATTGCCACCATTGCCGCCATTGTCGCCATTGTCGTCATTGCTGCCATTGCCGCCATTGCTGCCATTGCCGCCAATGCCGTCATTGCCGCCATTGCCGCCATTGTTGTTATTGCCGCCACTACCACCATTGCCGCCATTGCCGTCATTGCCGTCATTGCCGTCGCACAATTAAAACCTGCCAGATCAACATCGGCTGGTAAACCATCCATAATGAGTACCGACTTGCATTTTTGTGATAAATACATACAGTATGCAAGTTATTTTGTTCAGTTGCCTCTTAGCAAAATGCTCCGAGTGAATTTAAGTTCCCTCTGGTAAGCAGTGATGCAGCGTACATGTCTAGAGCTTTTATTGTGAAAGGTAAGAATTAACGGTGGTTGTGAATGTAGGGGCAATAAGCATATTAACCCTAATTAATAAATACAAAGTACTTTGTACTTTCCGTCTGCCATTTTTTCTTCTCTTCCTGTATGACAATAAATAAATTAAAATGTAATTTATTGACCACCACCACTGGTTTCTTTTAACATAAATTAGTCAGCAATCAGGGTTTTCATTATTGGAGTTAATGTTTTAAAGGTGCACTCAGTGGAAACGCAGATCTGTATTTTCAATATGTTCTCTTTATATCTTTTAACTCATTTTAAAAAAAACATTTATATGTAAAACAGTTTGTTCTAGGATTGTATTCAAGAGCAGATGTCATTTCATCCATTAATACATTTGAGAACAGAGTTACAGCAGCTTATGTTAATTCTCATTTGGCAACAAAAAAAAGACTCATATACGCAAATGTATTTTCCGTGTTGCACTGCGAGACTACAGATGGAGCTGATATATATTCTCCACATACTGTATGACAAAAAAAAAGCAGCCTGCTGCTTCATTTATAGTTGAATGAAAGTAATGTTTTTGACATGAATCTAATCTATTCAGGCTAAAGCTGTGGAGTCAAAACTGTGTTTTAATTTAAGTGGTACTTGTGTCATTTGAATAAAATGGATTATTTGTTATTTGTGCTACAGTATGCATAGCCTGATGCAGATTGTGTTACGTGTTCTGGAGTAAGGAGAAGAAAAGTGCTAACTTGATGTCTCCAGCAGTGGATAACACCATGGAGAAGGATTGTAATCTACAACGCTGTACCGGCCCAGGTCTTTTGATACATCCATAAACTGTATATAAGAGTATATAGTCACCTTGACGTCACCCATTGGTTTGTGGACTGCCGTTTCAAGGCTTCAAGTTTGGCATTTTGGCCGTCACCATCTTGGTTTTTTGTAACCAGAAGTGACACGAGTGACAAGCTTGTTGTCTCTGCTGGCAGCTGTTGTGCAGTTAAATTCTGCATTTTATAATGCTACTACTGCCTACATGTGCAGGAGGCAAGCTATAATTCAAGCGCTTTGCATTAATTCCCGTGTCCGGCGCTGCTTCCTGTTTACACTGGCACGCGCATGCCCAGTGTACGTGAATGGTCATGTGATATGCGTTTTCAGGCGTGGTGGTATGGACCGACATTAGATAGATAGATAGGGATGGGTAGATTTTTCAAATAGTCGTTAAATTATAAAAAATCAAATAGTTTATACGACTATTCGTCCTGTCTTAAAAAATATAATATGTTTTCCTTTGTTTTAACCATCGCAAGGGGGGATGCGACGAATCAAATAATTTGATTTTCAAATAGTATTTTTGCTTGGAATCCACATCCTTAATAGATAGATAGATAGATAGATAGATAGATAGATAGATAGATAGATAGATAGATAGATAGATAGATAGATAGATAGATGGATGTACTTTATTGATCCCAAATTGGGAAATGATTGTGTTACAGCAGCAGGTTATTCAGGCAATGCACAGGAACAGTACATAAAATATACATCAACACTAGAGAAACATATCCATAGAATACAAAATATAAAGACTATTGGAATACATTATAAATATACCCGACTATTACAACTAGCATAAAAAAATCTAAATTATAAACATAGAATAACCCACTATATACATTAGCAAAGTGTGCAAAATCAGATTCATTCTGAAACGGCCCTAAAACGCTCGTCTGTACGGAAATGAAAACACATTACTGTGGATGTAGCCTAAGAGTGACTGTGCTGGGTCTGACTGTCTTACAGTAGCGGTGCTCTCGGCTATGACCGACTTCTGACCGCTGGAGCATTTAGGTTGAGGAAACACCAATCAGCGACAACAAGGCAAGGTTCTGCAGCTCTACAACCTCGTGCAGCTCTTTACTGGACTCTATAGGGGAGCCATCTACACTTGGTTAACATCTCCTGGTCCGCTGATTGCTGCTGACGGCGTGCGTCTTTGAAGTCTGAGGATCCTTGTGTACATGCATGCGGTACCAATATATGAACCTCTTGAGAGAGAGTAAAGAGGGCAGGGGAAGTAGATATCCAGCCACCGTATAAAAACCAACTAATGGTGGTGATTTAAAAGCTGTGGGGGAGCCAGATAACCTTAATAAAAGCTGTAAAATTATTTTTCCAAGGTGCAACAACGACCCGAGGAAGCGGCAAATTGCATTGTGCTGTTATATCCTGGCTATTAAGTTAAGTTTAATGAATTCATGCAACGTTTATGCCATGAAACAAATCAGGTCTTTGAGTTAAATATAAACTGTAAATGGAGTTGAAATCTATTTTCACTTTTCTAACTATACAGTGCAGTAAAACCTTCGTTAGCCCTCTAATTGCTGGATGACTGTGAGGGAGGTTATATGACCTATTGTTACTGTATGATTTATTTGATATTAAGTCCTCATAGGTGCTCGGTTCATTGTCCTACGAACCTCACTTTATATTCCATAAGAGCTCCAAGTTAACACGCAGAGAGTTATTTTCAACATCAGCATAGAAACCGCACGCCTGAGTGCAACCGAGTTCACTGTGAGTCACTCAAAGTCGCTCCGTCAAACTTCATCCAGCCCCACAACATGTTTCGATGCATCTATTCCAAGTTGGCATTCAATGACGTGAAAGCTTAACTTTCCATTTGAGAACGTTGCATGCTACCAGATAGAACATTACCGGTTCAACGAATTAGTTGAGCTGCTAATACTGAGGGGGAAAGCAGCGCGGGAGAAAAAAAAAAAGAGCTGCTTTTTCCATGTGTTGATTTGAATGACCTGACAGCAATCACGCCCCAAAACAGACACTGGGAGACAACAGCTGTAGTTTTGGGCGTTGAGCACAAACCGACTGACGCCACGGTTTTCCAGAGAAGACATTCGCAGCCCACGGCGTGTCACTTCCATGTCGCTGGAGCGGAGGTGTGTGTGAAAGCGCCGCTGTGAGCGAGGAGGAGCAGTTTTTATGTGATTAAGAAGATCTCGCTGCTAGTGCAGGGAAGGGAGAATACACGGCCTCGCTATTGATTTGGCCCTGGGTTCTCCTGCTGTGGTTGTTTATTGGCCCTTGACTTTGCTTTTGTGCTGAGGAGACACCTGCCGAGTCCTGACTGCCAGCTGACAGACCAGATTCCTGAACTCATGGCTGGATGGCGGCCCACCCAATAAAACCCACAGCTGCACACACGCTCTGGAAAGGTGTGAAAGGTGTGTGTGTGTGTGTGTGTGTGTGTATATGAGACAGTGTATCTACCAACTGTGTGTCTGTGTCACTGGACACTTTTCTGATGTGTGTGTATGCAAACGCGTTTGTGTGTGTGTGTTTGTGTGCGCTGAGTTCATATTGACTGATCGCAGTGTGATGAGAGTTAAAGCTAAGCAGCCCGAGGAAGTGTGGATTAATCGAAGACGCTGGCAGACAGATTCTTCTGCGGCTGCAGACATCTGGTCAGTCAAGGCCTCTTTTTCCAATACATATCTGTGTGTATGCGAGTGTGTTTTAAAAACCACCCACTCCCTGCTATCCCTCATCCCTCATCACCATGGTGGCGTAATCTTAGTGTCTCAGACCAGTTCAGGCTCTGATCCTCTGAATAAGTAATGCAGTTAAAATGCATCTATTACTTTGAAGCAATGAAACTTAAACTTTATTATGTTTGTCATATACATACAGATACATACATGGAATTTGACCTCTGCATTTAACTCATCCTAAGCATTTTTAGGAGCAGTTGGCTGCTGTAATGCGCCCGAGGAAGCAAATTGGGGTTCAGTGTCTCGCTCATAGACGCTGCGACATGTAGAGAGTAGGAACTGGGGATCGAATCGCTGACCTTCTGGTTAAAGGACGACCCGCTCTACCCACTGATTTACAGCCGCCCCCAAAACCCAATCCAAAGAGAGAGAGTGGAAGAGTTAATTTTTAATGCAGTAGGAAGGAGGCTCTTGTCAAGGCCGGCCCACTCTGAAAGATTTTTCAAATCTCAACCGATGTTTAAAATGTGAGAGACCCCACACATATTATATACACGTTATGTTGAATTTAACAGTCTTGTTCCTATAGTGTAACAATTTGACCAAAACACCACGCACTAACTGATTCCATTCATGAGTCCTGACTCACAAAACTGTAAATCTTGCAAAATCTCTCGTGATCAAACGTGACTTTAGTGTCAACAAACATGGCGGACGATGGGCAAGAAGAATTAGCGATGTTAGTTTTTGCACTACTTTGTACTGAAAATTTGCAAAGAAAAGAGAAAAGTAATGGATGAAGTCATGGAGACACACATTAAATAAACACTTGCATTGTTGCCACAAATCAACAAGTTGGTCCTCTATTTCTGAGCTCCATCTCACTACTACTTTATACCTCGCGTTTTGCATTAGCTCATGCATTAGTCACGGCCGCCATGACGACAGTTGTACTTCCTGCTTCAGTCAGTTTGGTTCCCAATTGGCTTTCGTTCTTTCCCACGTGACTGTGTCATCGGCTGTCCTCGGGGTTCCCCGCACACAACAGGATGTGCGATCGTAAATATTGAATCGGGCCGATCCTGACTCAAACAGCTGGATTTGGTATCGGTGACAATGGGGCCGATCTATTCAGTTCCATTCTATGTTTTTATACCAGATACATTATATACTGACATTTTAATTCCTGTTTAAGGGATGTAAAAAATCACTCTTAACATACCTCACACCACAGCAATATCTGGAAAGAGTCAAATCGGGCCCAGCTTGATTCTCGTGTAGTGTGAACCCGGCATTAAGGAGGGAAGCCCAGTTTTTTTTTTTTTGTTTTTTTTTTACCTCAGAAAAAAAAGTGCAGTAAATTCCTTCCCTTCTCTCACGCTGCCTTTTAGAGAAGAAACCCATTAGGCCTGGGACAAATGGCTGATGGGACAGGAAGGACTCAATAATTCAGCAACCATTGTTTCCTCCGCTCTCAATTGACCTCTGCTCCTCTGTTGTTTTTCCTGCCTGATGGATCTCCTCAATGTGAAACAACTTTTTAGAAGACTCCAAGAAGACCTAAATAAAAACATGGCTAGAGGCAGCAGCTGTAGCGACTGCATTATGTATAAACACACACACACACACAAACACACACATGTCTGGCGAAATGAAACGAGCAGACAGAGAAACACACAAAGAGAGAGCACACGCCTTGGACTTCTACATAAATTAACTCCTATCTGTTTATCAGCGACAGGCGAGCCTCTGCCCCACAGCTTAACTGTCACTCAATGATAAATTAATTACTGGAGCACTGCTTGTTTCTTCAGGCTTATCTCCACCATAAGATGGACTCGCGTGCATATGTGAAAACACAGGCTCGTACAGAGGTCCAGAGCATCGTAACCCCAGTTGGAAAGTCCTAATCAAACGGCTTTCTCTCCCATTAAAGGGCTTATTAAACCGTTGAATTCACTGCTGTTGTTGACTTCAGTCATTTAATAAACATATCAGCAACGGAACGCTGAGTGTGCGCTTGTGTGCAGCACAAAAGCACAAGTGTGGTGACCATTGTTAACATGCTTGACAGTCCAACAGCTCACTGGAGGAATGCACTGTAAGAGGTTGTAATGATTCAGAAATCACTCACATTTTTACTCAATTATCCAACAGCCATAACTGCCTGCTGACAACTTTGACCAAATTAAGGGATTTACTGGAAGGATGATTTGTGCTTGACTTCAACAGGGAGATGAGGAAACCGGAGGCTATAGGGTGAACACGTCTGGCTCGGTTTGTATGATATATCATACAAAAGGTTATTCATCAGTTTTTGTGCGTTTTCCTATGAATGTCCAGCAACACGTGACGCAGGTTTGAATTTCTGCGCGTTACTTGCATACAGTATAAAAACTAAATTTCTGTCTTCACAGGAAATAACTTGGTTAGGTTTGGGCAACAAAACTACTTAGTTAGGTTTCCGTAAAGATCGTGGTTTGGGTTGAAATAGCTATACATGTGGCATTACATATAGATGCAGTGGGTAGAAATGGAGCAAATATTATTAAAAATGTTATTTTTATAAAACAGTCACTATATCCCGACAGTAGTAGTGCATGAGACAGGTAATCTGAAAAAAATCATGTGCCTCTGTGTCGTCCGCTGTCCTCTGGTGCTCTTAATGACATCTGCAAGAATTCACAGACCGGAGGAAAACAACCAGAGCCTTCCGTCTCTGAGCAGCTGTCAATCACTTGCAAACTCCGATCAAACGGTCAAACTAGGCAGCGCTGATCAAATATGAATTAATATTCTGTTACTGTGATGCCTATTTCTCCCCTGAGATATTTTCAGAAGCATCTGGTAGTGATGAGAAAGTTTGTGGTCACAAGCAGCCATGTTTAGATCAGTTGAGGAAATATGAAGCTCCGCCCTCCAGCCGCAGCAAACTTTCACATTTTACAGCTAAACAGTACACTACAAGATGTTTCTGAAAACATTTGAGGTGAGATATAGGCATTACAGTAACAGAATATTGATTCAAATTGATAAGCATTCGCGAGTGATTGACAGCTGCCTCCGTTGAATGAACAGCCAATAGGAACGCTCTCTCTCTCTGAAATGACCTGTGATTGGCCAAAGTCTCCCGTCACGGGCTAGATTTTTTAAAGCCTGAAAACAGAGCCATGAGGACGTGCAGAAGTCTAGTTTTCTTTAAGATCACTTGAATTACAATATGCTGAAAGGTTATTATGGAATATTTGCCCAATGATGCCAAAAACATTCTGCGTACTGCAGGTTTATGTATGGAAGTTATGTGAAAGCAACAAAATTGCATAGGTTCAGGAAAAGATCGTTGTTTGGGATGAAATAATGACGCAAGTGGCGTAACTTAGGTACTGAAGTTTTGTGACAAATAAATCATCGTTGACATCGGTGAAAGTCCTTCCCACGCAGTGTTTGTTGCTCTTTATACTTCCTGTTTCACGATTACATGGATTACATACAAATAGATTTTGTGGGATATATATGAATTACAGTGCATTACCCTTTGTAGGTATAGCAACAAACGGTGTATGAGGACAGCTTGCTCTGAGTGGTGTTGTGATTGGCTAGTTTCCACATGGCGTTTCCCCGCGGGGAGCTGATGTTTTAAGTGGACTCAGTACAGGAACTGTGGGTTAACCTGTCCCACATGAGCTGCATTAAGCTGTCACATATTCAAGAAATAAAAGAGGCAGAAAAGCATCTACACAGACGACCTGTGAAGTTTGTTGATCTCTGCTTGTCCTTCAAGTAGTGCGTTACTCACTTCAGCTCTTTGACAATGAAATCTTATCTACTGGCTGAGTGTTGTGCGATTCAGCATGGGGCTGGTGTAATTATTGCTTTGAGTAATTATTTTTTTTCTCCAGTAGGCAAAGACTAATCCATCATATTGATAGTCCACATAGATCCCTATGGGGGAGTGCACGTTGACTGAATATTTATACACTGTGTGGTGAACCACTGAGTCATTCATTGAAACTGTGTGAGGTGAGAAGCTTTTCCTCTGCCACAGCAAAGACTTCTCTGACAGCAGCCTGAAACAAACAGAGTTTTTTTCCCCCCACTATGAATTGCTCATTTATGGTTTTTCGACTGTGAACTGGAAGATATCACAAAATCCACCATCTGAAAAATGGAATAACTGTTTTTACTTATTTTTTACCCTCCTCCTGTTTTTTGGGGGACAGGGCATTTGGGAAACGGTTTCTTAAGGCTTATTCAAGGCTCTTAATGATCTAATACTATCACTGGGGTAGATGAAAGCGCACTCCTCCACACAGCCCGAAAAGAAAAAAAATCATTGAAGTTCAGGGCTCAAAGTACTGTAAGATAACGCACAGACATGTTTCTGCTCCTGTCTAGCCATGGCCAATTGGATTAGTTGAACCAATGATAAACTAGAAAAGTGAAGGTCTCTCTCTGTGTAGCACCAGCGTGTGCTACATTAAAAGCCTCTTCCTCTTCATAGAAATGCAAAAAGGGCAAAGTGAGACAGAAGGAGAAGAAAAAAAACCTTTTAGTAAGAGAGGCGCTGGCTGTTCCTTTAGCGGCAGCCAGCCTGCATAAGACCACTTGGCTCACGATACATAATGTAAAACTAGCTGGCTGTGGAAGTTGTGCTATCATGGAAAGGTGATGCATGATGGATGGAAACACTGTTCTGCCCAGAAAAGGTTGAACACTGTGAGGAGAGAAGAGGCTGCTAAGCCCTGCAGACAGCTTCTTAAGTTCCATCTACCACATCACTATTGGTTAACGATTCTTTGCTCCATTCCTGCGGGAGCTATCGGCTACCTATACGGTACGAGGTCAAACTCTCCGACCTCCTTTACACTTGGCATTAAGATGCCGTTTTGGGTGAGTGCATTGCAATCTTATAGTGCTTGACCACAAGAAAGTACAGATGTACTGTAAATGCACCCAAAATGCATTGAGGATGGATTCAATCGGCCGAACCACCTCTGGAGGTGGTCAGGGTGCATTCTGACCACATTGAAGACAAGTTTAAATGCAATTGCGTTTTCAATCCACATACAACAACTTTGTGTGCAGAAAATACATAATGCTAGGGCTGTCTCGAGTACCAGCGCGCTCCCAGTGTTGCTC
Source organism: Sebastiscus albofasciatus (assembly GCA_916701655.1). Lineage (NCBI taxonomy): Eukaryota > Metazoa > Chordata > Actinopteri > Perciformes > Sebastidae > Sebastiscus > Sebastiscus albofasciatus. Next base: position 110,992 of record CAKAOI010045163.1, on the reverse strand, counting down.
CGGTCACTGGACCGCTTTGACCAGTAGGGCTGTGTATTGGCAAGAATCTGGCGATACCATATGTATCATGATACAGGAGAAACGATTCAATATATTACGAAACTGTAAGCAAGGCGATATATTCTGATTTTTCAAAAATGTAATTTTAGGAAAACTGTCATAGTATAAAGAACAAACCAGAAATACACAATTTTAGAATACGCCAAAATAACATGTGTCTGTGAAGACACACCCACTTTATGATAATCACTCGTGTGTACTCGTGGGTACCCATAGAACTAATTTTCATTCACATATCTTGAGGTCAAACGTGACCAAAATTTAGCATAAATTTGGAGCGTTATTTAGCGTTCTTCTCGACAAGCTAGTATGACATGGTTAGTACCAATGGATTCCTTAGGATTTTCTAATTTCAGCATCTTCACTCTAGCTTTAACTGAGCCTGCTACTGGAACGTCGGATTTGTAAAAGGTTAATTCAAAATCAACACAGTGTTTTGGAGAATCAATACAGTATCGCACAACATAATATTGCGATACTCATGTGTATCGATATTTCGCTCTGTCTGTCCTCAGTGTCTCCTCTCCTCATCCCTCTATGTGTGCGAGTGTTATCATACCTCAAAGTCACGTTTACGGGTTCTAAAGGGCGGCGTTTGGAGGCTGATATGTCTGTGCATTATGTGCCGTCTCCCCGGCAGTGCCCAGCTGCAAGACCATACTGTAATGCAGCCTTCCTCTCAGCCCTTTCAGACAGAACGATCGGATCTCAATGTGGACACTGAGACACATATTGATAACAGGTATAAATGTAATCAGGTTCAATCATATCTTGGTACAATCTGGATAAGAGACGGATTTTAATGCCAGATAAAAAGAAGGGGGTGGCGGGGTTACTGTTGCCCCAACTCTTTAATCTGCACATGAATCAAACGTATTACGATTACACTCAGAAGAGAGTGAACAGAGTGTTCTCAACACACAATGGCAGCTTGCTTCATCACACACGCCGAACATCTGTTGAATAATCAGACATATAGTTTTTTCCCTGTCTTGCACTCAGTGAAAAGCAGCGTGAAAAAGCCTTAATGCGCTCACAGAATCCTGATTAACTTTCGACCTCATGCATAGAGACAAAATGTACTTTTTTTTTTTACAACCATCCTTCTTATCTGCACACTCAATATGTTGTAAGATGATCGCAGCTTAAACAGAAGAGCATCTATCACTGTTAGGATTTACATAAGGCTTTACATCACACTTTTATATAATGATGTATCTAAATACTGCACATGCTCACCAGTGAAAGGTACCTCGATATAGCACCGACCACGCAGCCCGGACACACACCTACACCGACTCGTTCACCCACACACACACCCAGGCAGTGTGTGTTTCCATTACACACTTATGTTCCCATCTCCTGTTTTGCTCTCTACTGTAATTGGAAAGCCAGTGAAGGCATTCTGGGAAACATGACCACGCAGCTCGGGGAATGCACCCAGGCAGAAGATATTAAAATGTATAAGTTTCACCTTTTTTTGTCTTTTTTTTGTGACGGCAGTTCAGAGTGGGTTTGTGGTGGTGGTGGTGGTGGTGGGTAGGCGGTACGCCGCAACCGGAGCGGATGGGGGACAGTCGCCATCTCACATAGCCCTCCAGTGTCTTCCCACGTCTACGGTCATCTTGTGGGTACGCTAAAGTTTAACGCTGATGAAAGCTGACTGACATCATGAGAAATTAATGTTACACATCAGCCAGAGTGCTCCTGCAGCTGGAGGAATTTAGATATTTTACTTTTCCTTTGGGGAGGTGGTTGGTGGGTTGACAGTTGTGTGTTTATGTGTTCGAGTTGGATTGTGTTGTGCGCTGCCGAAGCAGCGAGCCAAAACGTCAAAGCGGAAAACGGTTGAGGGTCTGCGTGGATACGACCTGCACCCTCACATGTTAAATCCAAAGTGGTAAACACTACAGATACAGTAAAGTATGGAAACACTTTGGGTTTCACACATTGCCAGGAAAAGCAGAACTAGACATCACGGCTAAAGCTGCGTACTAACTCTGTCATGGACAGGAAGCGTTATCGTATTGCGGTAACCTCCCCGGTCAAATCGTCCAACGCTACAACCGTAGAGCACATATATACTGACATTTATGTTAAATACATTCAGATGGCCTCGATGGAGCTGACCATGGATGTATAAAGAGAACGGAGCTGACGGGAGAGCCAGCGACGGACTTGGCAAAGTTCGTGGAAATATACACGTGTGACTACGTCCGGTTTTCAAAATAAGGTGTTAACAAAGGGAACTGTATATACAAAATACATACATACATTATAAAAGTATGTGTCCTTTATAAATTAAAAAGAAAATACCACTAATTTGTGAGGGAAATGTCTTTATTCTAAAAAAAATACAAGTAATAAATAATTCCTGACAATGACTGATATATTTGACTTCAGGACATCTCTGACTACATATATTCTGAAAATCAAACATTTTTACTGTATCAATTTAGATATTTTCCGAAGTAAAAGTTCCTAAAAGTGTATGATTCAACTTTTTCCCATGATCTAGTGTTAAAAAAGTGAACAAAAATCACAATAAATCGCAATATCGAATCGCAATACATATCGAATCAGCACCCAAGTATCGTGATAATATCTCATCGGGAGGGTGAATCGTCCCAGCCCTAATGGGCATATGGTCTCAGGAAAACCTCCAATTTTCACTCGTATGGCAACACTATAAGAGCATTTTCGATATGATAAGTTTATCTGAAAATGCTTGGATTCATTTGCAACATTCATGGCCACAACCATGTCAATGGTCCCTGCGGATTAATTAGTGCATCGACACTCCCACCTTCAGACTAACACCTAACTTTGTTCTCGTTATGTAGCAGGTCTTTAATTAGTCAGGAGGACGTCTGTTGTATGCTATTTTTACTGTCAACCATGTTTGTTTTGTTATGTACTCTCTTTATGCAGTGTCAGCCTGCACAGAGGCCTCACGAACAGTTCAAACGGTGACGTATCTGCTAAAGACGCGTCTGAAACCTTAATGTGTGTTGTGTCTGGCTTTTTCCCTGAAAATAAACCAAAACCCAACAACAATAACAGATGATACAAGTTACTTTGTTGAGCAACTAACAGTACAAGCTGGACTTAATTACTGCTGGAGGAAAACTGCCCATCGTCAGCATTCAGCGGGAGAGATCAGAGAGTTGACTTCTTTGTTCTCCTGGCTAATTAGCATATATATATATATATATATACACAAGTGGTAAATAAGTGTTGTAAAAATCATTATCATCGGGAGGATAAATCTCAGAATACACGATTACTTTACACAGTACTCCACAACTCTAATGTCTTAATTTCATTTAGGTTTAGGGTACCGACTCCAGAAATTTAGTAGTCGATACCAATACCAGTGAAATTCCACGATTCTCTATTACTTTGATACTACAGTAAAAAATAGAAGAAAAACAATAAATCCCATGTACTTCAACAGACACTCCTTTATCCTTTATTAAGTTAAACAGGTCATAATTCCATCTCTAATATCTATTTTATATTGCTGTTAAATACGTCTGGGCGATATTGAGAAAATCAACAATATTTTTTACCAAATACCTGTAATAATAAATATTGTGACGATATTGTAGGATTGACTACTGGTGCTTTCACAAAATATTTACACAATGAGATTTTTGATAAATAATCCTAAAAAGTAATATGGTTATAATGACAAAAAGGCAAATAATAGAACAGCTAGAACAATCTGGTAAGTTCAGAAAATTACATCACTTTACTGTAAAAACACAAAAAGACAACACTTATAACACGCTATATTACAATATTTTGATATCCAAAATTGAAGGTGATATCTAGTCTCGTATAACGATATCGATATAATATTGATATATTGCCCAGCCCTACTGTGAAAACATCTCCTTCAAACAACTCCATTTTACAAGATTACATATGAACACATCATGATAACGTAATAGAATTTTCCTTCGCCCAGTACTCATTTTTACTGAATAGAGTCTGAAAGCATCATAATGTAAGAGAGCTAGTTAACGTTAGCTGTTAGCAGCCGGTAAGCGGCACAGTCCTGAACGGAGCTAACAGCTAACATTAACTAGCTCTCATCCTGACGATTTCAGCACAGATTTGTTGTTCGCAATGTAGCATTATCGGGGAAAAAATGGTCTGCGTCCCCTGGACGTGCTGATAGCGAGTTCACTGCATCACAAACAAATTTTTGGGGCGACGGGACGCCATTAGTCTGGAGCCACTGTAATTGCGGTACTGTAGAAATACGAGTACACATTTACAGAATTCTCACATTGACTTGGTACCAAAGTATTGGTTGTGCTTACATTTCTTTGTTTCTAACTATCAGTTTCTAATTTCTCCTATTCAGCCTCCTGAAGTCACTCATTTAAAGAAAAGAACTGTTGTAACCCTCTTTTTTGCCTTATTACCTGATGCCCTGTTTTCCTGCGTGGCAGCTGGTGAGACAAGAAGGCGGGGACTCCTATCTCCTCTGCTCATTGTGTAGCTGTCTGTGTATTACTTTGTAATCTGTTGTTATTTCTTTTTACGCCATCTACGGCAGGGCGGGGCGGCGGTGCAGGGGGAAGCGTGGGGGCGGTGGGTTGGATGAAAGCTGGTGGGACAATTTATCATTCTGTTTCTCCCTTGTCAAGTCAAAACCCAAGACTGCTCTTCTCTTAGCCGTAGAGCAGTGATAACAATAGGAAAACAGTGGAGCCGTTTCTAACATCTGTATTTCACACACAATCCCCCCGCTGACTGGGGTTTGAACATTCCCCCTACAGCCCTTGACACAGCAAGCTGCCTGCCTCCTTACTTTGGCAGTTGCTGCACACAAACATACACAGAGACGCACGCCAGGAGCTTGCACATACCCCAGCAGAGATGCAGATAAACAGTTGAATAGATAAGGAGCCGACAAGATGAAATGTAAAAACAATTTGACTTGACATACCACACACAAACACGCACACACTCCTCCTCCTCCTCCCTCGCTCCTCCATCCCTGCAATAAGAGCATCATCTCTGTTGTTGTCTATGTCAAGCTGTGGTGCTGCGAATAGATGCTTTTAAAAATGAGATGAGCGATTACAAGTAATTAAGAGTGAAGACACAGAAGAGCGAAGTGCTGCTCTCCTTTGTGGTCGCATAGCAAAAAAATACCCACCAGTCTTTTAGCGGTAGGAGATCAGGAGAGCAGTGCAGGAGTGGAAATATGTTCAAAGATACATCGCTGTGGATTAAGTGTCAGACAAGCGCCAAGGACCCAACACAGGAAGAAAAATACAACTTTGGTTGAATCTAAGCGTAATTTCTGCTCACTCTTCAACTCCATTGTTTCCTGTGGGCATCATTTTATCATTCACCTCGCAAAATATGCTTGGAGACATTGTTCCTCCCTCTTGAGCGCACACAAGTTCTTTTCTATGCTGGAATTTTCTAGCACTGAAAGTCTGGATGTTTGTGGCAACTTTACCCACGTCAAAAAAAGTACTTGCTGGGGGAAAAAAATAAAATCTAACTTAAGATTTTGATCCAACATTTTTTGAGACTCTGGCATTTATAAAAAAAGTGTGTTCTGCAGTGGGGAATAGCAATATAGTCCAAGACGTGAGGCAGAATAAAATTTTGTTCTCGGTCAAAGGGCTTTTACTGGGTGTGTTGACATCTTAAGATATTAAAATCCTGCTGGTACCCTACTGAAAAAGTTACTACTTTTGAAAGTGCTGTACAATTATCTAAAGTGTCTGAAATTAATACAATAATCATCATAATCCTGCTCATGATTACACGGATTATATATGAATTGATTACATGTGTTGCATACAAATTACAGTGTATGAGAACAGCTTGTTTAAGTGTAGGTTAGAGTCCATCAGCTAGATTTCTTGGCTACATATTCCCTCCTTAAAGATTTACAGAGAAGTGATGGTGACAACACAGGTGCAGTCGGTGGCAGCAGATCTGATCCATTAGAAAGCTAAAGGGCTCCTCTATCTGTCACCCCCTTTTTTCTATCCTGACAGTAGCGCACACACTCCTCCTCTTGTATTCTCATCCATATCACACTATTTTTCATCATCTACTTCTTTTATTTATATTTCTTCTTTATTTATTTATATTTTCCCCAACAGCATCCAGACTATGCAAACACGTTTCACTGCCGCTGGCAGTTTGGCTGGAGTTTGTCTTCTTTCCCTAACATGAATATATAAGTATTTTGTATTCATTGTTGAAGCTGAAGCATGAATAATTTACACATTTATAAGTTAAAGTATCCCCCTATCCAGAAACAATGAAGGACAGCAGACTTGTGTAGTTTATAATAATCGTTCAAGTTGGATTCTTTTGCAGTTTTGCTCATATTCTCATCACAAAGATGTTTTTTACCCAGCAGGAAATTATTTCCATTATAATTTAAACTCAAGGAGCCGTATTCTCTAACACTCTTCACATGCCGTTGCACCATTAAGTTAATAAATATGCATCAGCAGATCAAATCACACTTCCAAACTTCCTTCAGCCTCGTCTCTCACTTTTATGTATCCCAGTTTTCCACCACGGTGCCACATACTGAAGTTAAATAAGCAGAAACCTCCAGTTAGCTTCATAACGTTGCTCCATCTACTGAACAGTCTGTCTCTGCCAAAATAGATGATCAACGCAAATGGTACAGGTTTCTGCCAATTTGCATGATGAGAAAATGATATGCTGGGCAATGGCCCCGGTGTCGATGAAAAGAAATATGGAAAATGGTTTCTATATTTAGCATACCCACGAGCATTCAGTTGGGGGTGGCTCTGGCTCAAACTCGTGCTGCTTTCTGCGAGCACGGGGATGAAACGCTGGTAGTGGCTGTTTTTAAACACCGTCATTTCGACAGGCATGGCAATCTGCAATTTCAGGAGTCGCTTTCTTGTCCTTAAGTGGCACCGAATCAAACGGCAGAGATATCTCAGGGTGTAAGATGAAAGAAGGAGGTGTATGAAGCACGAAATACATAAATTTGCATTTTTATGATGGACGTGGTCGCGGGGGTATAATGCGCGTCCGACAGTAGGGTGTAAGGGGGCCAGGAGCCGAGGCCTTGAGTGGGCCCATCAGATAGTGATAGCCATCATCAGTGCAATATAGTCTCCCATCACTGCCCGATCCAGCCCTCTCTTCTCCTCACAGCAGAGCGCCAAGCAGCCTGATTGTAACCTATATAAGTACAGGTACTGTGTATGTACTGTATGTGTGTGTTTAGGGAGATTATAGTGTATAGTGTGCGGGCATACTGCTGTAGCCTCCACCTCTGATTAACTCAGTGGGGGTAAAATGACTGTGAGGGCTGCATGGGGACTGGGATGAAGAGGGCTCGGAAAGGAAAATAATAGTGCAGAGAAGAAGTGGGGTTGGCTCGAGGAGTGGGTGGACAATTTGATGAGATTGTCCACTTCGTGTGTGTGTATATGCGTGTGTGTGTGTGTGTGTGTGTCTGAGTTGAACTATACTTTTTGTTTTAGTTTGTATAGATAGTATAGATGAATCTGGGGTAATACCGTAAGTAACCAAGTTGCCATTACTGCGGTTTTCATAATACAATATGCACACATTTGAATGCAAGCTGTCCTAAGAAATGTACAATTTTCTACTAGGGGCTTTCTATTAGGGCTGTCAAAGTTAATAATAACATGCAATAATAACATGTTAACACAAATTTGTTTTAACACCACTAATTTCTTTAACGCATTAATACAATACATTTTTTGGAGGTTGTAGCTGGCTCAGTTTTAAAGCTGGAGTGAGGATACTGGCATCATATGAAACTAGAAAACTAGAAGAAGGAATCCATTGGTATCAACCATGTTATACTAGCTTGTCATGAAGGAAGTTAAATAACGATCCACACCTATGTTAAATTTTGGCGAGGAAAAACTGTCAAGTCATTTTCAATGGGGTCCCTTGACCTCTGACGTCAAGATATGTGAATGAAAATGGGTTCTATGGGTACCACGAGTGTCTAGGGCCTGCAGTGGTCTTAACTCAATCAACTAACTGTGGCGTTTAACCATGTTAACTGATTCTCAGCCGAATACGTCATGGTTGCTCGTAGTGACCGCAGCTGTTGAAAATACAAACAGAACATGTAGGTCATCTTAAAAGCCTACAATTTGATTTATTTAATTTATTTTAAATACATACTCATCTGTGTTTATTATATACGCCGACCATTTATGTAAGTTACTACGAGCAACCACGGATGTTTTCGGCTGAAAGTCACACAAAGCGGTCGCTGGATTCTTCTATATAAACCTGTGAGAAAGACTCCTTAAAGCGTTATAGCATATTTCACCTTGCTTATTTTTCAGTGTATTTGTATGTAAATTCAAATATATATTATTACACAATGTTGATGTAAATTTTAGTGTAAGCATTTTAGGAAAAAGCACTTTTGTTCAGTTACAGTCTTTCCACACAGGCAGAGCGTGATGGAGTGACTCAAACTATCTAAATATTTTCTGTTGCTCCGCCTGTGTTAAGACCATCATTGCAGAACTTGGCATTTTCCATTACAGCTTGACAGCTTCTCTCTGAAGTTTGAAAACATCGCCTCATATTTTTCTCAAGCCCTTTAGTCCTCAGCCTCATAACCGGGCTAGGAAAAATCCGAGGCAACAAGTTGAGCCTAATAGGCAATTAGCTTTTCAATAAGCCCTACTCACTGTGATTACTGGACTACATTAGTCTGTGATTCCCAGTAAGAAATGGTTGCAAGCCAGATAATCACAGCCATGTTTGAAAGTAATTAAAGTTTTGGTGCAGTCAAAAGTATTTTGCATGACAAGGTAGAGCTTATATTTATAGAGTGTGCATCTGTACACAAACGCTCCAGGAATAAAATTGAATGCATTGAAGTTTTTTCGTTTACCACTAGACCAAGAACAGAACATTTCTCCAGGGGCGCTCAGTTCAGGTTCACTTCACACATTTCGTGTTGTCTCTACACTACTCTCGCTGACACGGCCCTTCCTACTCTCATTTGGAAAGACTTCATAGTGCGTGCCTCTGCTCCTCAGTGTCCCTGGCCTCTCCTTGGCCCCCCATCTTTTCCTGTTTCCTCACATCAGCTCCATTTTTTGTCTCCGAGTGTCTGTGAGAACTCCACTCGTTCACCCGCTCCAGCACTGAGCCCAGGGATCGATGAGCGACCGGGCCTCTTACTGTAATCACTGACCCATTCCCCAGCCACCATTTGGCCCTTGACCTCCTTTCTCTCCGCTCTGAGCACGGAGCTTTATTTCTGCGGTGCCGGGTCCAAGAGGTCGTAATGATTCCAGTTCACTTGGGTTACGGCCCCTGAGCCAACTCAAACTCCAGAAGTCGTGACAGATTTTGTACCCATTATTATCCATTGCTCTCACTTCTCACTGTTGGTAGAACTTTCTGCCAGGTTAGCAGAATAGACAAAGCACCAACACGGCAAGTTACGTAGTTCAACAACAGCCAGGATGTCGCTTTCGTTTTGATTAGGGGTGGAGATCACTAGAAGCCCCACGATACGATATTACCACGATGCTTAAATCATGATACGATCTTATTGCAATTTGATGTGTATTGCGATGAGATATATTGTGATTTATTACCTTTTTTCAACTGCAATTTATGCAGTTTGTCAACATTTGTTTAATCTAATAAGATACAGTTTCCACTCTGTTCATCTTAGAGTTTTCATTCACATATCTTCAGGTCAGAGGTCACTCGTTTGAAAATGGCCATGCCAATTTTTCCTTGCCAAAATTTAGCATAACTTTGAAGCGTTATTTGATATATTAAGCGTTATTTCTTCCCGATAAGCTAACATGACATGGTTGGCACCAATGAATTCCTTAGGTTTTCTAGTTTCATATGATACCTGTATCTCCACTCTAGCTTTAAGACTGAGCCAAATACAACCTCTGAAAAACAGATTAGCAGCCGTCTAATTAAGAGGTTGATAGTTCTCAAACCGTGGGCGGTATATTCTAATGAGCCCGCATGCACCTGATTTGACTGTTATTAGGCCATTAAATAGGCATTATCGGTCGCCATAAGCACCATAGATGTGGGTCATCAAGGGGCCTACTATGCCTACGCCTATTACGTTGTAAAAGTGAAACTTAAAAGCAAAAGCATGTTCTAACACGCTGTAAAACTGAATGAAATGCTATATTTTGAGAAAACCAAAAAGGGCTTCTTTAGGTTTAGGCAACAAAAAAATGTAGTTAGTTATAGGGAAATATATCGCGTTTTGGCTTAAAATAACTATGTTTCTAAAGTGAAACTTAACGCTTGTGAACACAAAGACAACTACATATTGTTGGTCTCACACAGGATGCAAACCCCAGCCTCCTGGGTGAAAATCCTGTGTCCCATCCATCGCCACTGACCACCACCCCATATGGAGTTTCACTGTGCCTATACTACAGCTCTCTTACTAAGGTCGCTAGAGGTTGCTGTCATGTTCTTTTATACCTTCTTTCAGTGATCTACCATGTGCATAGAAGATAAGACCTAATATTGGGTGTAGTAGGCCCCTATTGTCCCACATATATGGTGCTTTTAGTGACCCATTGTGCCTATTTAATAGCCTGATAACTGCATGTGACATAGGAAGGGGAGCCAAATCTTGTTTGTATTTGCTGTATTGTAGAATCACATGTTTTCTGCTCTAGGCAGCCCACAAAAAACTGACTGGGTTGTCTTATTTCATAGTTTGAGGGTTGGTAGGCACTCCAGGTACCCAAATGTATGAGCACTGAAAATGTGTTTTTTGTCCCCTTTAAAATGTCATTATGTTTGTGAGAGATTCACAATCCATTCCTGACTGACCAGACGCTTTGTGAGCTCCTTCCTCTGACGTGCCAGCGTGGGCGAGGGCCCGTTCATCGCTGCTTGCAGCTTTAATATTTTTTATTTTTTATAAATCATAACTTAGGTAGTCCAGATATCTGTCTCCATGGCAACCCTCAACCCTTGTGCATAGTATCTGCAGCACTGCATAGCATCGCATGGTTCTCGGCATATAAGGGCAACAATTATAACACTCTTCCTCAACAACTGATGATGGAAGAATGGGGATTTTTTTTTAAGTCCAGGGTCAAATAAATAAATTATCACACGTTGGTATTCGACTTGTGTGTCACCGGACCTCGCTGGCCTTGTTTCTAGCTTGGCAATTCATTGGGTGAAGACCCCTGTGGGATAATGGTGTCGTGTTTGCTCAAGCCCAATGATGCGCTCCTGAAAATATTCATTGCTCAATAGCTGCTGAAATCAGACGGCAGACAGAGGATGCCAGCTAATTAAGTGTTAGGCAATAAGGGCACGGGCTGTCGGAGAAAGCTTTGCTTCTGACGCAGCCGTGTGACAGCGCTACTGATGTTGAATAACAACATCGGTCGTGCTGTAATGTTTGAAGAACAGGTTTTATGCATAACGCGGGAGGTTGATAGGGTCATTATTTACAATAACAGCACTCTCCCTGAGATGTTGAAGACGTAATCTATCATCTGTGTGAATCATCTTCGCAGAGTGATTTACTCCTCTGTGTCTCCTCGACGGTGGGAGCTGATAGCAATAATGTCAAATCCTGCTGGCTTTAGAGCGAACATTTGTGAAGGCATGTTGATACTGTCTGTCGCGCTCATGCTATTTCCATGTGCAGTGAATCATTAAATTACAGTGTGAAATGAAAGGAGTTCCTAACAGTCATGTGTGGATCCTCATCTTGTCTGAACGTGTTACAAGTGTTGTATACGTGCTTTTAATCCTACACACATTTGCTCGCCGCTTGTTGCATGTGACTTAATTCTTAATTCTGAATCTTCAAACAGACTTAGAAATGTGTGCTGAGAGAGGGCTGATTGAATTAAGACTTAACGCTTTGCAATGTCAGGAGGCAAAGTTTGCTTCACCTCAGAAGACACTGATTGGCTCTGTGCTCTGCTGCTGTTTCATTTTAAGGTTAACATGTGTCTTGTTATTTTCCATATTTTTACATTTTATTATGTTATGTTCTAATACCACAAATATTTAAGATGGCCAGTGGAACATCTTAACAGCCGGGCCACACAGGGAACGTCAGCAGCACGTGGCGGCTGCGTGTCAGCTCTTCTAGAGATTTGACGTCTCATATTATATATTATATTTATATATTTATATATTTATATATATATATTGACCCTCAGCGCTGCCAAGTTTCACCGTTGGATCAAAGTTCGTGAGTGATTGACAGCCGACTCTCATAGACGGCAGCTGGACGGCAGACTACTGCTCAGGTCTGATTGGTTGTTTTCCTCCGGTCTGTGAAATCTTCTAGATGCCATTAGGAGCACCGTAGGATACCGAGACACATGATTTTTTTCAGGTTATCGGCCTGACTACTGTCAGGATATAGAGACCGTTTTATAAAAATAACTTTTTTTTAAATCATATTTGCTCCATTTCTACGTACTGCAGCTTTAATAAAATGCTTTTATTCTGAAATATTCGCAGGAAAGTGTGAAAAAGCAGTTGCTGGCAGGTCTCCATCAATTAATAGTGTATCGGCTTTTAATTTTGTAAACACAGTAGTCATAGCAGAAACCCCACGTATGCTATAAATATAATAAGTTATGTTAATAAGTTAAAAGAACATCAGGTAAAGGTCAGTATTTTTCTGATGTGCTCTCTGTCTGTGAACAAAAACTAAATGACTTCCTCTTGCGTACAACTCTTCACTTTTCGGACCGCTCATCAACGATGCATGACGCAAAACTCATCGTGGAGGAAGAAAAACACACAGAACTGTATGATCTTAACCTTTTCTGTCTTAAATAAATATAAAATCACATTTATAATGAAGTGAAATGGCCATTTCGAAAGGCAAACTCTATGTAGAAAGAAAGGGTTGGCTGCAGCAGAACCACTGCCGGTGTGGACATCACAGGAGTGGGAGACGCAGCGGTTCGGCGATGTGGCCGTCACGCGCTGCTCATGCGGCCTGCGTGGCCCGGCCGTTATATTTCAAGACTTGAGCAAAAACACATTTATCATGTTGACACCTCAATAATCACATTAAACAAACTCATTATTTGCACGTAGAAAAGTTTGACACAGTGACATCTATGCCCGGGTAGGTTTAAAAATATTAAGACAGTGAAAACTAATTTATTGCCGAGCTGTGATGTGTTACGAAGCACGTCACACTCAAATGAGAGTCCCTTCTTTGTGAAATTATACATATTTGTGTGACATAGTGAGAAATGAGGACTTTGCTTTCGGTCTGGTCAGCGAGCAGTGTGAAGGAGACGCTTTGTTTAGCTCCCATTAGCCAATGGGCTCCTGCGTCACACGACATTAGCATCAGCCGGTGTCCACCAAGGCCGTCACTCAAAGGTGAGTCAGAGTCAGAGCTGCTATTTGTTACTATGGTGCCAAGTCTCAGTCACTTTTCCTTTTTTTTCCCCTCCACTCGTCCTTTTCATGCTTTCCATCCATTCTTCCTCACACATTTTTATGAATACGTCATATAATTGCAGGCAGCATTGTTTGCTTTGCAGCACGCGTGTTTCCAACATTTCTATCTTAAAGAGTGCAGCGAGCAGCAAACACAATGGAGAGGAAGACTGGATGCAGAAATGGAGGGCTAAAACCAGCCATTGTTTACTCTCCGAGGAGCGTAGCTTAGAGGTTGCATTAGGTGCTTAAAAAAAGATTTTGTTTATCCCGGTGTATAGTCGGTAAATAATAAATAATGAATTAATTGATTCCTTTCTTCAGGGGTCCTTTGCTTTGAAGCAAGGTGGGCTTTGAAAACTTTGGCATCAGAGAGGATTTTTCCAGGTAGCTGCCTAATTACACTTCCAAGGCCTGGCTGTCTAATAGATTTAAGTTTCTAACTATCACAAAAGCAGCAGTCTGCCCCTTTGAGGCACATATGTCCTTTTAGAAAATCGTAGTAGGGATTAAGAACACTTTTGTTTGCCGTGGTATTATTTTTAACTGACTACACGAGCAGAACAGAGCAAAGTCAGGGTATTTTTACACCGTTTTGTGAAGTATAAAAGGTGACGTGTTGTTGCCTCTTTGACGCAGCATACAAGTAGAGTTTAGATAATTTATAGTGATGGTGTTAAATATGTATAGACGGTCGGAAGCAGGAGGATTCATGTTTAAACGCAGAATGCAGTGCTGACTTTTATCCGACACGGGCAGGGAAACATTTGATCAATATCAGTATCAGTTGTTCTGAAACATTTATAGACTACACGCTCTGGTCTCTGCACTCTTTACTTTCCTCTGGCCTGTCTCTCCTTCTATCAGTGATTTTTCTTTCACCCTGATATCCAATAATATTATGCTCTTATAATTTGCCCTGGACAAATCATTCAGAAACGAATAGAGTGGTACAGGGATGACATATTTTTGTAGGCCAACCGGGAAGTTAGCATCACTTTGGTTCCCTAAAAAGCCAATTTTTCCATTGGGATTTGGATTATTGCAGAAAATAAGCTCTGTGACAAATATGATACTTACTAGGGGTGTAAGAAAAATACTGAAAATATTGAATATTGCAATATTACGTTGTGTGATACTCTATTGATTCTCAAAACCACTGTTTGGATTTTTAATTAATACTTTACATGCAAAGTCAGTCAGTCAGTGCTTTATTTAATTTGCAAAGAGATGCGCCCACTCAGTGTATGTGCCCTCGCAAAGTAGTGCTGATGTTGGATGTTACAGGGATTAAGATAAGATAAGATAAAATCAGATGAACCTTTATTAATCCCCGGAGGGAAATTCAGGTGTCAAAGCAGCAAAAATAGCAAAAAGGGTGAAATGCAGGAGAGTTACAGGTATACAAAAATTATAAAAAAAACAACAAAAAGAGATGTAAAAGATACAGAGTGAATGGGCCAAATTGTGATAAAAGAAAATACAGATCCCAAAAATTATACCCAGATTTTATGCATATGGTGGTGTGTTATTTATACTACTATATTATACAATTTTCCTAAAGTTAGATTTAAAAAATCGCAATATATCGCCTTGCTTATAGTATCACGATTTATAACGTGGCTGTGTTGAATACTCGATTCTGATTTGTCAATCACGCCGTTCTGCGGTCTGTAATTCCTTTATAACAGACCGTTACTATGTAGAGCAGACCGTTGCCATGGGCGCAGCTCTGATGTCGGACTCTGGTGGACAGTTTTTTGTGTCAAAATATTGATTTCTTAGGTACGTTGCCGTGTAATAAGCGGGATAATGTACAGCTAGCGGGTCATTGTTGTGAAAGAATCCCCTTCAGGGCAATGAGAGACCAGTCCAGCATCGTCCTGTCTAGGATTCTTTCACAACAACGACTGGCTCCCTTACATATCGTTGGAATATTGAATTGTAACGCTTGTATCATGATACGTATCGTATCGCCAGATTCTTGTCAATACAGATTTTGTTCAGCAAGATAATCTTCACAAATGAACACTACTTTTCTGATTTTTTTTAAGTGTAAATGCAATCGCCAGAAGTAAAAAACTAACGTTATTTAGCCACTTGTTAGCAACCGCCTTTGTTAACAAAACGTTAAAATCTCTTCAGCTTGTGTTAACCACAGACCTTACTTCAGGCATCTAACTAAAACCCATTCAAAAAACCCATTGACTTCCATACGAGGGAACCAGAAGTGCTAAAATGGGAACTCATTTCCGGGTTTTTGGACTCATTCCTGCAGCACCATATTACACGGGAGCTTCCCTCTCCTCTCAACATAACAGTATCAGAGAATTCACAGCATCCTCTCTGGATAATGAAGAGTTATTTGAGTATGAGGATTGTCATTGAGACTACTGGACTGACTAATAAATTGTGACATGCAGGCACAGCGGCAGGTGTTGTAAGAGATATGAATGTCAACAAGTGATCATCAGGCTGCTCTTGAGAGAGGAAGGTCTGCATGAAACATCGGCAATTATATTTAATTGTATGTTACATCGTGTCAAAGCAACATGCCTTCTAGAAGTGAAAACAGGAGGGCGGTTATGGTGGTTTTGCATAGATTACATATGATAAATAGGCTGTAATTTGATGATAATCTGATATAATTACATGTGGATGAGTCATTACTTGTGTGTTTGCTCACGTCTGAGATAACGCCGCTTGTGAGGCAGAATACATCGGCACGTTTGATGAGCTGGGAGGCGCAAACAAACAGAGTATCGCCGACTGAATGAGAGCAAGCTTTAGGAGGTTGACGGAGGAGGGACAGGGGGGGGGAGTGTGTGCAACCAGAGTGCTGCACTGAAACGTTGCAGTTACAAAGGATGCATGCATCACTATGCAAAAACGTACAACATTTACCATGAATATGCATCTGTGCACAGGCGCGCACACACACGCAGGATCACACGAGAGAGAGCACAGCATGTCCACTCGCAAGTTAATGAACCAGCAAATATCTCAGCATGCACACATCAACGTTAAGTGCCTCTCTTCAATGGAGAAAAGTTAACTTACACCTCCTGGCTGTCGTAAAGAGACATGAGCAGCGACTGCAGCGTCTCTGAGCTGAGTCTGAGCAATGGCAGGAAACAAAAGACATCCGATGATATGTCGCTGCGTTTTTACAATGGCGCCAAACATTCTATTAACTCGCAAGCATTCTCGACTTTCTCTTGACATTGCCCAATTCAAGTTTGAGTCACGCTAATGTCGGTGACTGTGAGTGTAGCTGTGTGGGAGTGTTTAATGTCGCAGCTAGTAGTGTAAACAGGCAGCCTAGCACCATCTGTTTCTTTATGATCTCTGGTTCGATTGGGTCTAACTTACTACCTCCTCTCTCGCTTCCTTCTTAATGGCAGCTCTCCAGAGACAACTCTGAAACTGAGGCCTTACTTTTAAAGAACCACGTCCACTGTAAACCATAAACCATAGTAGACCATAAAAGGCTTAAGCTGCTGCCCATTATACCCAACCTGGCTTGTCGGTTCATCCCTTAAGTGGTAATTGATTAGTAAGAGGGCCACATGTGATGAAGCATCTTAGTTAACATTATGAGGGGTTTGTGCATTTAAAAGCTGTTTCTCACCAGTGTGATGTGAAAATGTGGTGCAGGAATACGGAAAATCAGAGCGTTGCTGTGTTCATTTTTGGCAATGAGGCCAAATGGGTTTCCTCTTAAATAGTGCCTCGCCACTCCACACCACAAAAACCTATCCAGAGTATGTCTAAGAGGCTAATGTTAAATAGACATTACATAAAACTAAAGGACCACAAATTTGATGTGGACTATGGATGTGTAAAGAGAACTGGATACAGTGGGCTTCCGTTCATTCCTATGAGAGTTGCTCAGTGGCGCATGAAGCCAAAATGGTTCAACTGAGTGATAAAGTATCCGGATCATCCGGAGATCTTCAGCATCCATTGGGCCCATAGAGCAGACGCACTAGCGTTTCCTTTAACTCCGCCTCCCAGCCCTCGCTCTAGTCTCGGTCTGGGTCTCATTCACATGAACACAGGAGGGGAAATAACTCTGTATCCGACTATTAGTGCATTTTACAACTTTTAGGACCTAATGGTTTAAATAAGGGCTGTTCAAGTGTTCGTCCTGGGAAGTTGATTTACCTCAAAGAGTTACAGATGTCTCTTTCCCAATGTAAGTCCATAAGAAAAGGTATTTTTGGGCCCAATGGCATCACATGATAGACACGGAAGTTGCAGTACCGCCGTTTGGCCACTATGAATATTTGCTTCTATGCCCGGCACTCCTCCTCAGGGCTTGATGCTAACGCTAGCTGTTGTGGCTAGCCCCGTTCTGTGGCCAACATATAACGATAGCAAGTGCTAACGTTACATTACCATCTTCATCGTATCCCAGCTGCTTGGCGATCTCAAGCCGTATATTGTTCTTTATTTGGTTGTTGATGTAGTAGTGTTTGTCGTACATTATTGCGTGTTGAGAAGGGGACGGCCCATTGTTATTCCGAAACACCAACAGTCCCAAAAATGTCCCATTAGACCGAATAAAGCCCATTTGTCCAACAGTCCGTTACCCTGAAAACAAACGCCCATTGATCCAAAAATACACACTCTCTGTGCAACAAACAGAAGCGCATGGCTGATTATATGGTAAATGGACTTGCATTTATATAGCGCCTTTCTAATCTTCTGACCTCTCAAAGCGCTTCACACTACATGTCAGCATTCACACACACATTCATACACTGATGGAAGGTGCCAACCATCAGGATCTAATCTAAATACTCATTCACACACGGCCTTCAGGAGCAATTTGCGGTTGAGTATCTTGCCCAAGGACACATCGACATGTGGACCGGAGGAGCCGGGGATCAAACTGCCGACCTTCCGATTGGTGGGCAACCTGCTCTGCCTCCGAGCCGCAGCCGCCCCAGTTACTATGCAGAATGACGATGATCAGTTGGAACAAAGGATTTCATTGGTCAAACATATATTTCCGCAGCTGGAAGTCCGTCTGAATATCTTTGCCCCCGCACAAATATTCCCCGGGGTTGTGCAAGCATTCATAAGAAACCCACAAAATCAGTTTTTATACATTTCCGTACGATGCTTGGTGTGAAACAGCTTTGAACCTGCATCATTTAGATTTAGTGTGTTGAATGACTTTACTGTGTTGAGACTTCCCACTCCTACTCGTATCTCCCTCCCTCTCTTTCATCATGTGTCTCTAATTTGGATTTCACTCACGGATCTCTTGGATCTCCCCACCACCACCACCCTCTGTACCACCAAGAGTCTCCTTGTTTAATCTATCATTTAAGAGCATTAG
The DNA here is from genome assembly GCA_916701655.1 of Sebastiscus albofasciatus. Classification (NCBI taxonomy): domain Eukaryota; kingdom Metazoa; phylum Chordata; class Actinopteri; order Perciformes; family Sebastidae; genus Sebastiscus; species Sebastiscus albofasciatus. The sequence continues at coordinate 92,112 of CAKAOI010045163.1, read as the reverse complement.
TTAGAGAGTGGCCTGTTAAGAGAGAACCACCCCGCCCGATCCTCTCCCTGCCAAGTGTGGTTTTTACCAGAGGGATACACGTCTGGTGTAAGCTCTCACCCTTTCCGGAGGTGCTGGGTTAAGTAGGTTAGCAATGATTTGGCATTTTAGAGTGCAGAAACAGGAGACATTAAAAGCCCTCACTAGTATGTTACATATTAAGATTGGATTCCTTCAGAGTGAGGCTTGTTGTAGACGACTAAGGAGAAGGGGAAGAAAATGTGGAAGCGGTGAAAGAGGAGCTGCGTATCAGGCTGTTGCTGATTATCCTGTTGTTCTGTTCGGATTTCTCATATCAAATGGATTTGCAGCTTACAAGCTCTGATAGCTCTGTTGCTCATAATGTGTGTGAGCGAGCGTGACTGTATATGTGATTGAGTGTGAATATGTGTGTGTGCGTATAGGTAATATCTGCGTTTTCATCTCTAAGGGGCCGTAGCGGCTCGTATGTCTCCGCCATGACGGACGGGGCCCAAGTGGTTTCCCCAGCGTGCCGCTGATCCCGTCACATCAACATGAAATGTTGATAGTGTGGCAATCGGGAAGTCGAAGGCTGTTCGCGCCGCTCCTTACAGGCAGCTCCGCTCATTGATTTGTGCTTGGGTTTTTGAGGGTTTGGATTTCCTAACGATTCACCTGCGGTTCTTTTTCCTCTTTGACCAGAAAGAGTGTACCCTTGGGAGGTTACTGTATGCTGTATCGGCGATATCTGTTGGGCCTATCTCTGCTGCAGTGAGGCAGTGAGACACTCCCGGACACCGTGAAATACAGATCTGTCCAAGCAAAGCATCAGCCTGGAACACCAACAGACACAATCAGCGTTTTACATCTACCAGTGGTTTTTCTTACAAATAAAGATAAAATGTGACGAAACTGGTCACTGAACATTAGGGATGGATATCGTTAAGGTTTTAACGGTGCTACTACTCTTACCGACACTGCTCATCGATCCGGTAACTGTAGCCGTACTCTTAATGGTTCTTTTTGTTGTTTTTTTAAGAGAAAAAATTGGGAACACTTCATTTTACAGGATACACTGGAAGACAATCCAGGCACTCCAAAATATCGAAAATATCAAATGAAGTGACAACGAGGAAGAGAATATATTAAAAAGCCAAAATGTTTTCGACCACTGTAGGTCTTCTTCAGAGCTTACAAACTTAATTTTACAGGTCCGCAAATTTCATGGTAATTAGGTGATAACTAGTAAGTAACCTTTTTTAATTTTCTTTGGAATTACTGCAAAATTACCCCAATATTTTCCTCAAAATTTATCGAAAATTACTTTATTATAAACATTATTTAATAATTATATTCTGCTATTTCCCAATAGCTGGTAATTTATTTCATACATTTCCAGGAAAAGAATACAAAGTTAATAACTTATTTGAAATTTCTTTAAAAAAACTACCAGGTTACATTTGTGTAGATAATAAGTCACACAATGGTGAGATTTGTGCCTGATCAGAAGTGTCTTCTATTAGTTTTGGTTTTCCACCTCCGATGAAGAGCAGCCGCTTCTCAAGCCTAAGGGCCCTATTTTAACCATTATATGCTTTTTAGCATATAATTATCAAAAAATGTTTATAATAAATTTAATTTTGATACATTTTGAGGTAAATATTGGGATCATTTGGCAGTAATTCCAAAGACATTTCAATTAGGTTACTTGCTAATTCTCACCTAATTACCATGACATGTACGGACCTGTAAGATGAAGTGTTACCAACAAAATTTAAGAAATTAGCATTGCTTTATGTTGTCATATATATACTGTATATGAATTAACATACAAGTAGCAACTGCAACAGCATAGTTTTAAACAAATCACTGATAATATGATAATTAGAATGTAAAATAAATAAATAATTAGTTATTGTATAAGAAACGGTCATGTTTTGAACAAATCACTATTATACACTACACCACTGTGATGGTGGTGGATGGGGCAACGAGGGGTGAACTACGAGCTAGCCTGTCGAAAACTGCATTTCTCCACGGACTTCACTATCATCATACTTTATCATATACAGTAGGCCTATTCCTGCAGGAAGTACCATGATGATATCATAGTTTATTTTTATGATTTGGGGCATCTGAATCAGTGTATTAGTCCGACCCTCTGGAGGTCGGTATCATTTCTCATCGATCAGCTGGAGAGACACGAATCAGGCTCCAGTGTTTCCTATTAATTACGCATGCCACAATTTCATAATGAACCAACAATATTTTTACACTTCTCAACGCATGGGGTCGGCGGGCGCACAGTCTGCCCGAGGGATTCAACTCGCGGGTCAATGACGGCCACTCGCCCCTAGTAGAAGCACCTGTATCTGTATCACTGCACCTGTATCTGAAGCACTAGATGTTTTGACAGATTGCTGGTGTTTCTGCCCTTACAAGCAAGACTTGTTGCACTTTTGGCAACGAGCATTGTCTGCACCAACTTGACTGAAGTATAACCACACTTTCTACCGGGTTGTTCTCTCCGCCATTATCGCAAAGAGCAGGGTCTCCGGTCTCTGTGTGTCTGTGTGTGTCCTTTGCAATTTTTAAATCTTATTACAAATTAGAAACAGAGTTTGTGAAATCAAAGTTGCAAGATGATGTTTATGTAGCCTAAATAAATTAGGGGTGTAAGAAAAATATAAAAAAAATCGAATATCCCAATATTATGTCTTGTGATACTGCATCGATTTTCAAAAACCCTGTATCGATTTTAATTAATAGCTGATATGCAAAGATTTACTCTGTTAATACTTAATTTCATTTGCAAAGAGATGCACCCTCTCAGTGTACGTGTCCTCTCAAAGTAGAGTTATGATGTTGGATTTTACAGGGACTGTGATAAATGCAAATGCAGATCTGATTGCATAAAAAAGTTAACTTCTTTTACTCTGATTTTATGCATATTGTGGAGTTTTTCTAAAATTAGATTAAAAAAATCTCAATATATGACGATATTTTGACTCGTAACCCCTGTATCATGATACGTATCGTATCGCCAGATTCTTGCAAATCCACAGCTCTAAAGTAACTACGAAATCAAGTATCTTAATTTCTCCAGTACTGAACTTATCGATACTACGGTCTTGAAAAGATTTGCCCCGGGGCTCTCTAAGTACCGGGTTTCGGTACCCATCTCTACTGAACATGTCTTGAAATAAAACTAATTCAGAATTCATGCTTGCCAATCATTTCAGTTGTTCACAACGGTTCTGGATATAAACGCTACAAAAAAAGATCCAATTACCAGCTATTTTTTTAAAGCCTTTTGCAAACGTAGAGGTCTTCAGCAGTCACAAGCATTGGAGAGGCTCGCTCTGAGAAGTGCGACTACCTTTCATGAAAGGCAGCAGTTGTGTTTTTAATAATGACAGATATGACATCCCAGCTGAAAGAGGAGTTCGGTGTCTGGGAGACGGGAGACTGATTGACACCGCCGCGAGAGCCGTCTGATAATTGCATCTGACTCCTTCGACAAACACAAAGACAAGGTGGTGCGTAGGAGGATAATGGTAGAGGACATCAAAGCATTAGAGGCAGCGCTGTAACTTTGTGTACAGACTAGTGCTTTGCTATCGCCGTTATCGGCGCGTCGTGACGCTCACACAATCCGCGCCCATTAACAGCCAATCATACTGAAAGTAATGCTCTGATTTGAGGTGACTCTGTGGTTTATTGACTTCAAGGTAATTTTTTATCATCCATGGTGTAATCATCCTGTAGCGCACAATAGCCAAATAGCCCCTTTTAGTTGACACGACCTCAGTCTCAGACCAAAGAGCTTTCTTTTCTTTTTTTTTCTCCCTCTGTGCTATTAGCCGAGCAAAAAGCAGTCTGATATAAGTCTGTCTGGTTTTGTAATGGCTTGCCGCCGCAGGGACACAGGTTTGTTCATTGGAAATCTTAAACAAAGCACAAGGTCTTTTGGCCCCGTCTGATTTGGGAGTGGGGAGAGCGGGATTGGCTATTATCTCGCGGGTGCTGCCGCTGAGGAGCATCGGGAAGCTGCAGCCAGACCCCAGGTGCACTGTCGTACACAGAGGAAATTGAGCAAACAGGAGATAAGTGAGATGGAGGGCTATCTCTCTCTGTAGGGCTGCGTCACGGAACCATCCCTCACTATTAGGTTTCCACTCTTCCCTGCTCCTGGCCTCTCCTTCCCTCTCCCTCTCCTCTGCTATCTTAAACATGGGGCCAAACATCAGTCCAGACTAAGTGTTTGGCGGTGAAGGACGTCTTGGGAGACTGGTCCTTCTCGATTCCCCCCTCTATACATACCATCAAATTGCATTTACCGCGAGACATCAACCTAATCAAAAGCTAGCACTTGCTATTATGCTGTGCAATGCATACTATAAATATGACATATTGACACGGGTGGAGGTGGGAAGCAGCGACAGGAACGGCGGGGAAAGGCATTTACAGTCTATGCAGCAGCTTGTGCTGGAACACCCTGAGGCGAGTGAATAAACAGACAATGCTCAGTCAATGCTGTTTGTTGGCGGTACAGAGATGGAGCAGACAGGCAAGTCAGAGTGCAAGATGGTGGTCGACCACCGTCTAAGCCCGGCGAGTAAATGAAGCGGACGTTATTAGAAGCAACACATACATAAACATGGACAGCATCCGTGTCAGCTGGCAGAGGTACACCACCTCTCCACCCGCCCCGGAGGAGATGGCGGCGACAGGGAAACGAGGGACGTGGTGGTCATCGCCACGGTATCGTGCCGGAGCAGAAGCGGGAGTGGCAGGCTCCAGATGTGGAAGGGCCCGGGGGCCTCAAGCGCACGTCTCCACCCATCACAACATACCCGAGAGTGGGTGGAAAGATGAACGGGGGGTGGTCGCTGCTGGCTTGAATACGATCACTTAGATGGAAAAGAAGGGAGATTGTTGCACGCCTCAGAACGCATTGTGTCTCATTTCGGGAAAGGAAACGCGGGGGCAGTTAATGACTTGTGTGTCGCACGCTTGAAAGCGCAGACGTGTTTCTCTGTGTGGCAGGGCAAAAAAAAAAAAAAGAAGAGTTCTGTAGAAAAGTGAGTTTCAATAAAAGAGAGCACTGTACCTTCCTGTATTCATGGATGGATGATAAAAATGTCACCATATTGCATCACGCTGGTGGCCAGCCAACCTTTACTTTTGTCCCAGTGATAAAAAGATTTCCCTGCTAGCTATCTATTTCCTCTCTTTGTGAAACTCTGTTCTGTTAGCCTCATTAAAAAATAATTATAATGAAACAAAAAAAAAACAATACTGAGAAAATGAAGATGGCTTTGTGAAGGCCTGCTTGTGTCCGGCCCCGTGCGTGTCCACCGCTTCCCCGTTCAGCTGTGTGTTAAATGCACCGAGGGAGCAATTGTATGTATTGTACATATCAATCTCGCTGTTGGTGGACGCTCACATGCTTTTCCTTGGCAGCCACGTTAACTCGTCTCGCTCATGAGTGGGTGACATTGTCATGAAAACAGTGAACAAGTGGGAGGCTAGTCAGTCTGCTCTGACACGTGTAGTGGGATGACAGACTGGCGATATGCTCATTATAGCGATCACGTGTTGTGGATGCCATATTCACATGCCAGACCGTGTCAATATTTTCTTTTTTCCGTTATTCATTTATTTATTTATTTTTCGGTCTTGTGTGAAATATATTGCATTTCCAACCCTGCAGCAAGTACTATCATGGTCTTACATCACACATCAGCGCAGTTCTGGCCTCTGACGCACGTAGCGCCGTGCTATCCCAAGGAAAGCATCTGCAGCAGGAGGGGAAAAAAGAGGTGCATCAGCAACCGTTCTGCTCTCTTTTTCCGCACTTTCTCCCCTTCCTGTCTGTCTACAACAGCGCTGGAAGGATTTATTAGCTCATGGAAGTTGTTATGTCCATAATATACTTGATCAATCTTGATTGGTCATTGGTCACACAGAGGAAAAAAAGCGGCTCCTGTCACCGGCGAAGATATCTAGGACCGTTCGTTTCGATAGATTCTCGGAGGATGTGACCTTTGCTGTAGTCAGTAGGGCTGGCGGTGTGATTGAGGAGCCACTTGGCCCTGGTTTATTGAGTGCTTCTTACTAAATCTTTGGGCTGATTGTTGAGTTGCTTGTTCTCTTTTTTTTTTTAAATCACAATTAGATGCAACTACATTCTGAAGCGCCTTCTATGAATTACAGATGTGGATGATTAGATCATTCTAGTGTGTAAATGATTCATGATCAGCGATAATCAGTACATGTTCTATTCATGAGAGCGATATAGGAGGGAATTATAGCAGTGCTGATAATTCCTCATGTATCCTTGAACCGAGGTGAGCGTGACTGAACATACACGTGGAACACTCTGTATATGTCCTTGTATCTCATCTAGAAGGAGGTCTCCAGATGCTGAATTTATGTTTGTTTGATTTTTCTACTTGTTCAAGACTGTCAACCCACCTGCTACAAAAGCCTCAGCAGCTTATCCCTCATTACGTGTGTAATGAGGGAGATTACGTTAAAACTCAAATGTATGCTTCACTGAGTGTAGACATGTCACCATCTTAAGCCAATCAGCCCATTGAGTTACACTGAGACAGAAGAATAAGTAGAGCTCTATACGGTTTATTACGTCACCCATTATTGTAAGCAGACAACCAGCTGCTCTTGCAGATGAGCCGGTTATGCGTGTGTTTAGGTGTGTTTATGCAACCCGATATCACGCTAAAGCATGTAATAGAGAGTGAATATTACATGCATATAAAGGCCTTTAAACACCGGGACGTGATGACTAAACGACACAAAAATGCGAAATACTCGCCTGTGAATATTATATGTCTAGGGCTTTTATTGTGAAAGGTAAGAACGAAAGGAGTGGATCTGGTCTGCGCTGCCTTTATCAAGATTGAATGGAGTAATAAAGTTTGCCATCCTGGTTCGGACTACAGAGTCTCTGTGTTGTTTCAAAGATATAGGCGCGCTTTTTCGCAGCATAATATTTGCATTTGAAAGTACATCTGACAAAAACAACAGTTTGCAAAAATATATTGACGTGCGAATCCCATCCATCCATCCATTCATTTTTGTCCGCTTATCCGAGACCAGGTCGCGAGGTCAGCAGGCTTAGCAGGCTTGGCAGGGAATTCCAGACGTCCCTCTCCTCAGCAACGTTTTCCAGCTCTTCTTTGGGGGGACCTAGAGGCGTTCCCAGACCTCCAAAAGGAGGCGCCCAGGAGGCATCCTGATCAGATGCCTGAACCGTCTCAGCTGACCCCTTTTGGCACGAAGGAGCAGCTTTGCCTTCCGGCTCAGCTCCCTCTTCACCGAAAAAGCGCCCGCATAACCGTCGACGCTGCACCGGCTATATCTAATCTAGTATGTAACGGCCTTAAGAAGGCGCAGTATCAGCAGGGGGCTGCAAAACCACTTAGTTAGGTTTAGGAAAAACGTCATGGTTGGCCTTAAAATAAGTATATAAACTAAGTACGAAACGTACGTATGTCACTAATGTCACTAACGTCACTAACGTCACTTACAAAACAAAACACCTGTCTCCTGGTTAAAAGTCCTGTGTTTGTTGGATCCATCCACTCCCCCTCTCACCTGTCATAAGTGGTCTTTCTCACTTTATATTCTACGTGTAGCATATTCACGTGGATACGTTTACACTACAGTCAGTACAGACTACATGGCATACAAATGAAAGCAAGAACGACGTTCTTATTGCACGCTTTTGTCTCTTGCATTATTGTGTCGTTCATACGCCGTTTCGTGCGACCGGGCCGGAGTGTTAAAGACAAAGTGAGGAGGTGAGAAAGAGCATCTAAAGAAGCCAATCTCTTCCCACTGGAGATTTCCTCCTGTCCAAATATTAATGTTGCCATCTTATAAAGTGTTATTGAATCACAAAGAGAGCGAGGTGAAGGCCGGGGGGGCCGAGAGAAACGGCAGATAAGACGCCATAGAGTGAGCTTATTTTCTTTTCATTTGGTCCTGAGTGGTGATTCCGCGGCTCCGATCGATGCCGGGTAATAAATAAATAAAGCAAACATAATGTGAATCTGTTTCTTTTAGATTAGCACACATTAGAGCGAGGCCTCGCCATATCTTAATGTGAGGAGAGAGAGAGAGAAAGAGAGAAAACAATATCTGAACTTTCTCCTGATAATGGAGGGCTTATTCCAGTAAATAAAGCTCGTTTCCCTCTCTGCTAAAGCTGATATTTTGTAATGTGTCACTGGCAGTCTGCGGCGGTTTTCCCGGCCAAACACAACGGCGCGGTTCAGCGCCGGTGTGAATGCTAAAAACACATTCCCTGGGAGAGCATTTGTTCATGAATACTATTTACTGACATTATGATCCCTCAGCACTTCCATGTGGCTCGCTGAAAATGTGTGAGGGAGGAAAACTTGATTTTCCTCTCATGCTCCACACTCCTCGCTGTTTTTTTTTTTTTTTTTAACCAAGCCAACGGTCCAATTATAAGGAGTGGAAAGTAGCGAGGAGAAGCAGAATGGCGAGTATCGGAATACAATTTATGAATCATTAAGAGAGAGGGCTGCATTAATATTTCATAGCCCTTAGACCACCAACAAGTGTTGGAGTGGATTCAGTAAACAGCCGTGTGCACTCTCACACACACATCTGTCTGTGCATGCACCGCAGCCTCCACTGCATTTATGCAGCAATGGATGGATTCATGCACAACCGCACCCTGCACCATAATGTAAAAACACATATGCTTAGCCTTTCTCTCACACTCACACAATACGCAAAACACAGTAAAATCCCTCTGGAGGAATTTTAATTGCTGTCTGTGGGGGTGACACAGTGGGAAATCTGAAATCAACCCCCCAGCATAGTCTTCCTCACCCTAATCCTCCTCCCCTCATTGGCTTCTACTCCTAAATGCTCTCCCCTCAACCCTTGAGCATAATTACTCCTCTATCTACAGACAGAGTATTGGTTTCCTCTAACTAAAGAGCAGCAGGCTCCTGCTTCCTCCTATCACTCTAGACCTTAGCTGGGTCGCCTCTCCTAATCACCCACTAAAAGCCTGGAACTATATCAAAGGGGATGTGTGTGTGTGTGTGCAGAGGTGCGTGTGTGTGTGTTTGCATTTGCGGGTGAGTCGTGCGCTCATTTGCGTATGGGTGCGTGCACGCTTTTTCCACCTCACACACTGGGTATTGTGCGTTAGATCAAAGCCGTAAACCCCTCTGGGCTTGACACACTCTAGCAAGGCTGCCGCAGCGTCGGAGCCGCAGTAATTCTGCTGATACTGTATGCTGCTATTAAAAAAAAAAAAAAGTTGAGTGGAGGAGGTATTTTTTGCACAACAGGGGATCACAGGATCCTCTCATTGTTCTGCGGAGGTGTATGTGTATGTGTGTGTGTGTGTGTGTGTGTGTGTGTGAGATAGCGGAGGGGGCGGAGGGTGGAGAAGAAAGCGATATGTGTTCAGTTATAGATCTCACCTCTCGTGCTCCCTTCCTGAAACATTCCCCTGGGTACAGAGGACGGTTTTCTAGAGAGGCTGCATAGCGTGGGTCACTGTTTAGAGAGAGAGCTTTGCTGACGGCCAGTGCCACCGCCGCATAAAAAAATAAAATAAAACAACCCGGAACGGCTACAGCATACATGCTCCGCAGGGAATACAATAGCCGAACAGAATGTACAACAAGGGCCCCAGACGTATTTAGATTTCACAGGCAAAGTGTGAATGTGTGTTTTTTTTTTCACCCCATATCAGGCGTTGTGTTTTCAGCTCTTTTTTATCCTTTAGAGAACACATGTCAGGTTGAGAAAGGGGTGAGATGACACAGTGAATTGTGGATGCTGAGCATACAGAGATGTGTATATATAGATGGACGACACGTCTCCACTTCCTTCCTCTGTACAGAAGTGAAGCCAAAATATCCCGGATACAGGAACTGCCATTTTGAGATGTTGACGTCATTTGGAGCCAGAGTCTGAGCAGAAATGATGGGGCTCTGGAGACGCAGTATCGATGTCACCCACCCAAAACCAATTGCGAGCCTAGTGTGGCCGCAGCTTGTCAGTGAGAGAGACGCACAGCTGCCAATCATGACATCACACCCCCTTTTCGTAGCATCAAATAACTATTTAAAACCGAACTTAACAGTAAAACAAACACTTGAACAAACATCAGCATGATAAGAACTTCCTAAAATGTCAGAACCCATCTTTGGTGAAAATTTATTTGACGTGTACTTTGACTTTTTTGGTTTGGCCCGTATCCCATCCACTAACATGCAGGAGGCAGGCTTTATGACTGATACTGCAGCCAGCCACCAGGGAGCGATCCAGATGTTTGGGCTTCACATTTTGAGAGCTGTGATGTCGTCCATCTTTATGTACTACATGCTGCTGGTGATGTTGATGGGGAAAAGGCTCAAGCGTTGCAGGGGAGCCTAACAAATGAATATTCTCTCTGTTCTTGGCAACTCTACTCATCTTGGCCAGTGGTCGAGGGTCTTAGAGTGAGGTGGACATCAAGGTGGCATCGTAGGCGTCACATTTGGGGAGATGAAGGGCATCTTTCTGTTTTGGTCTCCTACCTCAGAGGGGCGGTGAGAGGAGCCAGGAGAGATGACTAAATCAAGAGCAGGGTGTGTTAGAGGTAGCGTGTCAGGCCACACAAGAAGAAGGCGCTCTTCTACCTCTCTCTTTCTGACGCTCCCTCAATCATTTGGCCTCCCTCCTTTGTTCCTTATCCACAGGAGAGCAGAGAGGGCTTTAAGGAGGACTGTTGGCAGGGGTCTCTGTGGGAGGACAGGTATAGAAAGGGGGACGCCTCTCGAAATCAATCCCTCGATCTCCCTCTCTTCTTCTCTTTTCTTCCTTAACACTCTCCGGCTTTAGCATGGGAGCCTGATGAATAATGGAGCGAACCGTGACCTTTGCAGTGTGGGTTCAGGCCCGCTCTGGCATCCCTCTGATCTGATGAGCGCTTTTGATCCAACCCACACCGGAGCGCTAAGAGACCCGGAGGGGTGAATAAAAGCCTCTGATAGACGGTACTGTACACAAATTACCGCTCTGATCCCTAAAATGACAATATTTACCTCAAAGTGAATCCACAAATCTCCGTTAGTACAGGAAAAAAGGGGAAAAAATAGGTTTTAACTTGTCACTGCAACACCATGCCTTAGTTCTAATCAAACTTGGAGCAAAGTTTGTTGGTTTTCTGCGCCTCTGAATTGTGATCGCAGAGCCAATATGACAGCCTTGCACCTCCATGTGAGGTGTTATAGCAGCATAGCGTGAACATAAACTAAAATCTCACACGTGTCTTTTTCTTTATAGCTTCCAACCGTATGCCTTTGTTCGCAGGTATCAACATCTCCTTCAGGGTGGATAATAGAGTGGCAAATAATTTCTCAGGGTTAAAATAAAATGAAGAAGTTATGATTTGCCAATGATTTTTATTTCCCTAAAGAATTCGCTCAGCTGGATCAATGCGCGTCGCCCCGGCCTTACCCTCCACTCTGCATCACGTAACTGACCTCGGAGTCAAACCTCTCCCTCGTTTCACACCGTATACCATCTCTCTACCCTTTACCTGAGGAGTCCTCTCGGAGAGGAAGACTTAAATAACACGCTCACACATCAGAGGAAGGAAAAGGCGGAGAGAAAAGTGCAAGACAAAAGGTGACAGAGGGAAAGCGAAAAGGACAGGGCGCGCTCGTCTCCGGAGACCCGAGAGGGGAGATGATATCCTGATTAAAACGACATGTTGGGTCTGGAAAACACTGATCACACAAAACGCCGTTCACCTCGGCCACCGAGTCCCGAGATGTGAGGAGATATTAAAAAATCATGAAGAGTGGTTCCCCTCGGTTATGCCGGGGGTGCTGGGGAGAGCGGAGGTGTGGGAGAGGGAGGGAGAGTAATAGCGATGGATGGAGCGAAGTCTTTAAGTGATCCTGCCAAGCGGAGCGTGTAGTAAGGTCAGGAGAGCCGTATGCAAGACTGCAGAGAAGAGGAGAGGTGAGTCCCTCATTCAAAGAAGGGAAAGCTCCACCACTCTAAGAGAAAGGAAAACCACTGATCCTAGACTGAATCTCATAACACAGTAGCAGGAACAAGTTCACAATGCAACATTATGATTAGGCCTAATAATAGGGTCAAAATATTAGTTCACATTTTCCAATGTTAGCTGAGATGTTATTCTCCCTTGCTGAGCTTATGCGTTGACAGGTGCAGTCTGGATTTTGCAGCATGTTTTCTTACAACAGGTGATGTTGTAGCAGCAGTTGCTGGGGGGCTGTTTGCACTCCCAGATTGTCAGGGGTGTTATCAACCTTGGAAAAGGACTGATGAGTCATTTTGGTGCAGATGGGTTCATTCTCTCCCACTCTCCTTTCCATTTAAAACACACTGAGGGAAGTAGAAAAGATAAAGTGAGACAGTCTGCCACCTGTGTTACTCTTCTTCCCAAATTGTACTAAGTAATCAATTGTAGTGAAACAAGTCAGGAGGGATGGTAATTTGACAGCTGGAGAGAGGACAGATGAACCAAGCGGAGAAACAAAGAAAGTAACTCTGTGGGGGCGAAAGAGTTAAAGGTGCGTTCACAATGAAACTTCCACAGTAAATACTCCTGTTTAAAAGCTTTGATATTTAAATTATTATTATCCTGGACTCTTTCTGAGAAATATAATTTATTTGTTGGTATGTATTAATCTTATCCCAGCCCTGTCTCCTAAAAATTACATTCCCATACAAATAAATTGTATTCTCAATTACGTTTGGAAGGAAACATTTTGTCGCAGATCACGTTTGTTTTTGAATTATCAAAAAAATACGTTTGTAATGATAGTCCGCGGAAGGTCGCAGCAGGTGACGTAGAATATCGAGTAGTGGTGTAACGGACCGTAGTTGATCCATGATCCATACGGACCCCCCCCCACTGTATGCATGTGAATGGATTAATACTTCACATACTGTGAAATAAAGTTTTACTGCCTGTTTGTTATTGGACAAAGGTCAGTAAAAATATGCGATCAGGAGATCGGCGTTAATGCTTTCTAGTCACGATCCCTGTTAATGCTACATTGTGAACATCAAATCTGTGTTAAAATCGGCAGGAGGAGAGCTAGTTAATGTTGGCAGCACTGGAGCAGCTAACATACCGAGGTTCCATCAATTCCACTGATTACATTACGGTGCGTTCAGGCTCTATTCAGTAAAAATTATATTAGATATATTAGTATTAGGCAAAGGTAAACTACAACGTTATCATCATGTGTTTTAATGTAATCTTGTGAAATGTAGTTTTTGGTATGAAACTTGAATAAATCCAGTTGTTTGAAGGAGATGTTTTCACAGCAATATAAAATAGATAATAGAGAGGGAATTATGAATTGTTTAACTTCCTAACATGCTCTAAGCCGCATATAATGCAGCATTAAAACTACTAAAGCCAAGACTTTTTTAATCAATAAAAATACAATCTTGCATTTTCTTTTTTTCATTTGAATTGTGTTTTTTTGTGCAAATAACCACTACAGATGACTATAACAAAGTAAAAGGATAACATTTCAATTTAAATACAACAACAAAAACGATCTGAATCAGCCGATATGGCTCATCGCCGATCTGCAATCTGTATCTGCGGCAAGAAAACGTGATCAAGGCATCTCTAAAAGTTATATTTGCACCCTTTTCCGATCTGTGACTCAAAATCACGATAGGATCCGAACCGTAAATTTTAACTAATAGTGAGCGACCGTTAATGAAAGTTACGTTGCATAATAACAAGTATAAAAAGCAAGAATGTCCACTATGGGTGGGTGGATCAAACAAACACAGGACATTCCCCCAGGAGACTGCTGGGTGAGTGTTTTTTTTTGTTTTTTTTCTTTTCATTTTGTTTCAATTAGTTAACCACGTCTTTAAAACTGCAAAACTCCAGGAGAAAATACGTTTCCCTCAAAACGTAATGGAGAATGCAGCTTAGTTGCATGGTAACGTAATTTTGTAGGAGACATGGTTGCTCATACACACATACGTAAACCACACGCCTTTCACAAATGGGATCAAAGGCCTGATGGAGTTGAACAGAGTGCCCAGTAAGTGTTGCTGCCCCTGAGTAAATAAGTGACAATTTACTAGTGTTGTTGTTGCTGCCGCCGAGCCCTGTGAGCTGTGTGATCATGTTCAAATGCAGGGAAATGGAGGGAGCAAATGGGTTTGAGGAGAAAAGGATAGCTCTCAGATCTTCGCCGCGCCGCTCACAGCTGAATCCGCCGACCGCTCCGCGACAGATGCTCATTGCTACTGAAACGTGTCGTCTGTAATTTTAGTTGCAGGTGTGTGTTCACCGGAAATGTGAGCAGTGACATTCAGACACACGACCGCAGCCACGCGTGTATTCGTTCCGCTTTTCCAAACTGTGATTGCAACGGAGAAGCGTGACAATTGCACGAGTTCAAATGTGTAGCACAATGCAGACAAAAAATGTCAGTTTGGGAAACTAATTGACGCTAATTGTCTAGTTGAGTGTTAATATACTGTAACCCAATATCACAGATTTGCCTCAAGGAGCTTTGTGGGACTTTCTCCAGAGTGAAAGTTTGATTTCTTAGCCAATAATTCTTTCGCCCTTCTTTCTGAAAAAACACATTTTAAATTGAATTATGGATCCAAAAACTTTGATGTCTTTACTCATTAATGACTAATTCTGCAGCCTTTGCCTTTATGCTGTGCTCAACACTATGCGCCATATGCGCCCACTCTGTTCCTGCTTAGTCCGTCTACTCCTCGAGTTAAGATCCTAGAGAGACAATTTGTGCAGTCCATTAAGGGCTGATGAATTGGATTTTAACCAGCGGACCGGTGTGAATGGAGGGTCCACACACACAAGCTGACAACCCCCCCACTCCCTACACGCTTTTGCAACTCGGTGAGTAGCGTCGGCTTGGTGTTGGCATCGTGTTTCAAACGCACAAACATATAGTAACTCATTAACGTGGTCCAGAGCTCACGGCTGTATTTACAACAGAGGCACAATAGGAAATTGGCTGTCTATCAACTGGCATCCATATGTAGTATACAGAGGGCTGAGCAGGGAGCGTGCTGTACTTTAAAGAGACACAAGACACTTTAATCTCATCAGTGTGGTACGACTGAATGACGGGGTCTCAAAGAAACATGTCCACAGACGACAAAACATGAGTCACGTTGCTAATATGATGTTATACATCCGGTGAACAGCTTTTAATGTGAGCTCAGGAGCGAGGACGAGCTTGGCACTTTGCGGCTTTTGTTATTGCATGGCGTGTAATAAGAGGAAAATATAGTGAGAGGAAAGCATAAGTGAATGCTTTCACATTTTTTTCTGTTTTGAGGTCTGAGTCATGTCAACAAGCCTTGTTTACTTCTGAGTCAAACTAAGAAAAACGTGGCTGAAATGTTTTTTTAAATAACTAAATGATTCAACGTCAAACCCTGCTGGGTGGTTTACCACAAAAACCACACATCCACATACAAGTGCTCATGTCCTGAGACAACGTAAAGATGTGCTATGGTTTAACACCCTGCATTGATTTATTCAAACCACAGACATTTTGGTTTAGACTTATCTAAATCATGTGGTGGTCATTTGTTAATAAGGCTAAGATCCAGATCTGAAATGTATTTAACCCTTATAACGCGCTAGATGCTAATGAATTGGACATGCATGATGAATGTTGAGTAACCTCCCCCCCGGCTCTTCTAACTGCAGTCCAGTCCGTCTCTCATTTAAACAGAGCGAACACTAGTTACTCATATCTAAATACTGAGGGTGTGTGTTGATACCGCTGCCGTTATTAGTGTTGTAAAGCAGTACAGTACAGCAGCTTAATGTGGTTTTCTACCCAGTCCTGATGAATAAGTCTTAATTACAAACAACTAGAACGACTTCCTGTTTTCTGGTTCATTGGTAACATTTCCTATCAGCGTGATCCTTCTTTAAGTCATCGCATCTCAAACTGTGTGTGGATATTGCTGATTGTGGTGCTATTAAAAGCAGACACTTACTGTTTAAGTGTTTAATAAGTGTTGGTTTAATTTTTCAACAAGCCCAACCTGTCCACGTCATAAAAAGCCTCTCATATAAATAAAGAATAGCAGACATGCAAGTGTGAATACTGGATCTACTCATAGACTGTATATAAGAAGTGGACGTAGTCACCATGGCATCACCCAGTGGTTTGTGGACTGCCGTTTTGAAGCCTTGAGTTTAGCATTTTGGCTGTCGCCATCTTGTTTTTTTTGCAACCAGAAGTGACATGAGGGTGGAGCAACCGAACGCTGAATAAGATGTCTTTTTAGGTGACCAAAATGTTACAATTTACTGTCATGAACTGAAAACACTGTGTGAAAGAGTTTAAGTTCTAAGACGAAAACACGGACAACTTCCAAACCAGACAACGCTGTGGTAGCGACCTGTCAACCACAAGGTAGCCACGCCCTAAAGCTTCCCCCTGCTTTATGGTCTATTTGACTCTAAATGGGACCATAATTTACTAAATGAACATCATGCTGTAGTGAAGAAGACTTGAAACTAGTGATTGAGAGCATAAACTCATGTTTACAATGTTTACTGAGGTAATAAATCAAGTGAGAAGTAGGCTCATTTTCTCATAGACTTCTACACAATCAGACTTCTTTTTGCAACCAGAGGAGTTGCCCCCTGCTGGCTGTTAGAAAGAATGCATGTTTAAGGCACTTCCTAGGTTGCCCTTTGTATGTGCTTTAGGTAAATATATGTGTGCGTTAACTGAAAAAGAACTGAGATAAATGTAAAAGCGGGGCAGCACTCAGGATTGTTGGTCGTAAACGTATTTCAAGTTTTAGATAAGCCAATTGCTGTAAAAGGCGAGTGGAAAGGTTGGTTTGATTCTGTCAAACCTTCTGCGAGTTTGATGCAATCACCCAGAAAGTGTCTGTAGCACTCTACCAGAGGCATTAAATATTAATTTCTCCACTTAGGATCCACTGATTCAGAGAGAAAGTGGAAGCCATAGGGCACTTAATGGGATACTTATCACACTTACTCTGATAGGCCCACTGCTTATCTTGCTATTTAACATTTGCTATACTCGAAAAAGAAATCATGCCGCATAGCTTTGTATCAACACGAGGATGAGACATCTGCTTTGGGTTTGTGTGTGGAAGAAGTTCAAACGTGTTTGTATTTCTCTGTCTTCATTTGAGCACATGGACGGTAGAAAAAAGGCAAGTGTGTGGGAGTGTGCGTGCATCTGTGTGTGGTTTAGTGCCTGACTGAAGCTGGATTTTTTTTTTTTTACAGTGGCCTGTTAAATGCCCAATATCAAAACTCGGCCCTGCAGAGCTGTCAGCCACGCGGCGAGCATATAGGCCTAATATCTGGCATGGACCGGGGATTAGTTTCTGTCTGCTGCTCAGGGTGAAATGTGTAATCTCATATCTGAGAAGTGGGAGGGAGAGGAGGAGGAGGAAGGAGGGGATTCCTGCCATTAATGTCTAACCTTTTAAAAATGGATTTGCAAGTGTGACGAGATAAGGGCCGAATGTGATCCTGAAAATGTCTCCGCCCGCCCTGAGACGAGCAACAGGGAGAAAAACGAAGAGGAGACAATCGCAGTGTTCGTAGTAAAATGAAACACGCTGTGCTTACTGTAATGCCTTTCATCTAATATCAAATGTGGGTACGAGGAAAATTAATACTCTGTGTACTCAGTGTTTTGACAACGTAGAACAAAGCTACTCCCGTTAAAATCTAACGCCTTTAAAAGAAAGCATCTGTATAAGGGCTGTTGCTGGAAAACGGTGAAAACAAGCTGGTTTGGGTGACGACACACTGATATCTCACTTTTACAGAGAAATTCATTGTTCTCTTTAAGTCTGTTTATCAATCATAGAAATAGGTTCCAGCATGACCTCCCTATTGTGTCACATACAGTAGTACGTCAACACATCTAAAGGATAAGGCTAGTGTTATTTTATCTTTCTATTATTGTCGACAAATTCCATGAAAAGACCCACACAATACACCCACATGTATTGTCTGTACTATACCAGGCCATACAACTCCATTATCATCCAAGAACTACTAAGAACATATAAAAAGCCATACTGTTGAGTATTGGAGACAAGTTTCTCTTTAACAATGAGCATTCTCAGCAAGGTTTATTCTTTTCAGCAGCATAAACCACAAAACCATGTCTTCAAGCAGCTCAATAACATCTAGTCTACATGAAGCTACTCTCCAGAAATCCAGTTACAGCGATGTTTTGCAGTAATATACACCGGCCATGTTCCTTGTGGTGATCCCCGATCTAAAGGTAGGACTATTTTATGTACTTTTAATACTTTTTAGCCAAACTAGGAGTGTGTCTCTAGGGATGGATGTCCACCCATCACTTTGGTTCAGACAGAAATATCTTAAAAACTATTGGATGGATTACCATGAACATCTGTATCAACATTCATGGTCTCCAGAGGATGAAAGCTACTGACTTGAGTGATCCTCTGACTTCTAGCACAACCATGAGGTTGGCATTTTTGTTTTTTAGTGAAATGTTTCGACATGTATTGGATGGATTACATTTGGTACACAGATTTATGTTGCCTTGGACCATTAAAGGTTTCAGGTTGTATATTGCAATACCTGCAAAACTAATGGCATTCCCATCAGCCTCAGCTGTGTTAAGTTCTAATTAGCAGCTCAGTCGCACGCAAAGGCGTATGAATGACACGATAATGTGCAAAACAAAAGCGTACAATAAGAACACCATTCTTGCTTTTGGCGTGCCATGTAGTCTGTACTGATTGTAGTGTAAATGCAGCCGCGTAAATATGCTATGCTCACAGCTAGTGACGTAGAATAAAAACTGAGAAAGACTACATATGGTGGGCAGCAGCGGAGGTGGATGGGTCCAACAAACACAGGACTTTTACCCAGGAGACTGGTGTTCGAGACCGATGTTGTGTTTTGAAAGTAAAGTAAGTGACATGTTTTTTAGTGAGATTTCTGATGCGTTTTCCATACTGATGTTACGTTGTTTTCGTACATATTGCGCTTGGTTTACATACTTATTTTAAGCCCAACCATGTTATTTTTGGATGATGGATGGTACTGTTGGAAATGCGCCTTAAGTGCAGCTTCACAGAGCTGCTGGCATGGCTGTAGACTCTTAGTCTTGTTGGACAATATAGGTTATGGCATGGAGCCATAACTAACAACAGGTTGCGACTAGAGAGGCCAATGTCAGTTAAACTTAATTGTTGATTTTGTTTTCATAGAGGTCTTAGAGGAATATACACACCTTTAGATCTGAGACAGTCCTGATAACGATCTGGAACATCAGCCAACAAATCAGTGGAGCAGTTGCGGAAAAGAAGGTAAGTCCTTTTTAAAAAGGTTAAAGTTGTCACTGCCTGGCACACTGGAAGTACGGCCTGCCCATGAAGACCCAATAACAGCCGCTCCTGGCCGACCATTACAGCATCTCCCTGATCAAATGGATGCCATCTGTCTGGCCAGACTTCAGCAACAGCACCGCAGCAAGCTGGTTGGCTGGCTCGGACGGACACATCCCATCTCGTTCTTTTGCATACACATTAGCTCATTCTCTTTCCCTCCCCTCTATTTCGCACACACACACACAAACAGGTGAATTCAGCCAAACATGCAAATGTCCGAGATGGCAACTGGCATCTTGCTGGGAATGAGATGTAACATGTAAACGATGATCGATGGTAGTCTAGTCGTTGGGCAGGGGACGTGAGATTGATCGGCCAAATTCTCTCACTGTTCAAACACATTGCTGCCTCCTCCAAATGGCAGCCGGGGCTTGAACAGGATCACATCAACAGAAAACATGAATCAAATTGTCTTCACTCACTCAAAGCATAGGCACAAGCATTCTGCCTGGCTGACAAAAAGGGATTGGCGAGTAACTACCTAATATTTTTACTAGGACTGTCGAAGTGAACGAGATAATAATGCATTGACGCAAATTTGTTTTAATGACACTCATTTCTTTAACACATTAATGCAACTTGCAATTTTTGGGTTGTATCGGGATTTAGTTAGTGTAGTAGCTCAGTTTTAAAGCTAGAGTGAAGATACTGGCATTATATGAAACTAGAAAACATAATGAATTCATTGGTACCAACCATGTCATAATAACTTGTCACGAAGGAGGCTAAATAAAAAAGGTGGCATGGCCCATTTTCAAAGAGGTCCCTTAACCTCTGACCTCAAGATATGTGAATGTAAATGGGTTCTATGGGTACCCACGAGTCTCCCCTTTACAGACATGCCCACTTTATGATAATCACATGCAGTTTGAGGCAAGTCGTAGTCAAGTCAGCACACTGACACACTGACAGCTGTTGTTGCCTGTTGGGCTGCAGTTTGCCATGTTATGATTTCAGCATATTTTCTATGCTAAATGCAGTACCTGTGAGGGTTTCTAGACAATATCTGTCATTGTTTTGTGTTGTTAATTGATTTCCAATAATAAATATATACATACATTTGCATAAGTCAAGCATATTTGCACACTCCCATGTTGATAAGAATATTAAATACTTGACAAATCTCCCTTTAAGGTACATTTTGAACAGATAAAAAATGTGCAAATCATTTGCGATTAATCACGATTAACTATTCGAATTGATTGACAGCCCTAGTTTTGAATGTTTTACACTATTTTACTAATGTTAAACCTGCAATTTATGTGCCTCTAGTGTTGATTTGTATCCCTCATATGTAGAGTATGAGAACCACATTACTCCTTTAAGTCTACACAATCCCCTCTTCCTCATGAAAAGGAATATGAGGCTGTTTTATCGCCGCTGTCCCATGTGTAAGACACCTATTATAAGTGCCCTTGCGGAGAGAGCCGTGACTCCTAGAGGGGACTTACGAGATCTGCACTCTCGGCCCTCATCCAATTCACCTCAGGATGAGATGGCGTGTTCACGAGAGCCCGTAAGACCTTACGAGGTGCTCGTATTCACCTTCCAATATCACCAATACTGCTAACATTAGCACACCGCTCCTCCGGCTAAAAGAGGTCCCTTCATCTCCAGCACTGGTGATGGATAACATCTGTTAGGCTCAACTGTAAGGATTTTTTTATCTCCTCAGGCCTCAGAAAAATCTCCACTCATTGATTCAGCGCTGAAGTGGTGCTCAAGTTGATTCCAAGTGTCTTCAATTTATTCTAGCGGTGGCAGGAAACATTTATCACACAAACAGTTGACTTTCTGATACTGAGAGAATCCCGCCAGTTAGGAGCAGCGACACAATTTAATATCTTGCTCAGTAGGTTAGTGTGCTTGGATATTGTGTTTTTGGTTGAGATCCTTTACACTTGGGGCGCTTTCACAAGCCATAGTCCGTTACTTTTGGTTCGTTTTCTATTTAGTCTGGTTGTGTTTCACAATGCACAAATTAAAGCGGACCAAATAAAAAAAATAATCTGTTGAGGGGGCGGGTCTGGAGGAGTGAATTGATCTTTTCCGTCTGAAGAGCTGCCCCTTCTATGCAGGGAATTGCGGACTTTGATAAATTGCTGTCGAAATTCACTTTGACTGCACTGATCTACTCTGCGTTTGAATCTCTTCTTCTCCAGTTTATCTTGAATTACTTTATAAATGTCACTATTTTTGTGGACTTTATTTAGCATATTCTGTTCTCTTCGGATGTCAAGCAAACATCGGACTTCTACGGAAGGTCAGTTACCTGTGTCCATCTCAACAAATGTCCGGCAGGCGGCCTGTGTTTTGGTTCGCTTGGAAACGGTCTGAGACCACCTCTCAAAAGTGGTTTCGGACCAGTTGTTTTGGTTCGCACCAGAGTACGATTACTGCCTTCACAACCGCCCAAACGGACCGCACCTGATGTTGAACTCCACCAGAGATTGATTAAAACAGACTAAATGTTGGCTTGTGAAAGCACCCTTAAAACAGCCGAAGCAGTGATACAAAGGGTGAAAAAAAGCACGCAGATTTGAACATTAAATGTGAAATAGTTTGCAACTAATGAATATTTTCATTATTAATTAATGTGCCGATTGTTTTCCTCATTTATAAATTCATTGTTTTGTCTATAAAATGTCAGAATATAGTGAACAATATTCTTATTAATTTCCCAGAGCCCAAGTTTACGGTCATGAATGACAAAGAAAAGCATCACATTTTAAAATCCTCAAATTCTTTTAATGAGATTATATTTGACTTTATGCATCTACAGACCTAACTGTATCAGATAATATTTCAGGTAGAATTTTGATCAAAGTCAAAACCAATATAGATCTAGTTTTAACCAGACATGATGCCAAACCTCTGCAGCATGTAATGCCCTAAAACTCTATTAGAACTAAGTTACACTTTTATTGCAGAGTAAAAAATGTCACCCTTTAGTAAGTAAGTCAAATAAGAAAAAAATAATTAGACGAAACCCCACTTGACGAAACAAAAGAGAATTGAGATAAATCTGAGCCCATCCTGGCACTAAATATACTCTATACACTGACTGTTGACATCTTCGGTGATTGCTCTTTCAGTCTCTCAAAGGAGGACATGGTCTCCACAAGCAATAACCCTCCTCAAACATGCTGCCATAAACTTTATTCCCACATCCCTTTATCTTTATTTGAGGCGTCTTCGTGAGCCAGAACAGCTGTTCATTTAGATTGATTTAACATTGTAAAGTTTGTCCTGTAAAAGCAACTTAACATGAGTAAATAAATATAATGGCACAGCCTGAGATCTGAATGTGGCATGCACTTTAAAAAATGTATTAGGTAATATTAACTAGACACAAACAGAAGTGACACTACTATATCTAGTGTAGGAAAAGTCAACAAAAGTAAGTTTGTCTGACAGTATTTTGTGGACTGGAGTCTGTGACACATCTAACACTGAGTTATCAAAAGTCTAAGGTACAATCTAACAGAAGGTTCGGGGTTGAAAATGAAAACACAGTTGCACCTCAGTGGGTGCTTGAGAGGAACTGATCCTTCTCTATTTGCACATCTCAACACAAGACACTATGATGTGATACACAAACAGCGACATGCACGTACACAATGCACATTTTGATGGGGCGGATGTCACCGTGTCGGAGTGGAGAGCAGCCTGTAAGGAACAGATATTCACCAAGTCAAACTCATACTTCCAGCCTCTAGAGAGCCTTGTTCAGGGGTTTCCATCTTCTTCACCACTCTGCCCTCCTAAAGTATTCCTTTACCTCTAAGGATGCACTGATTGCAAAATTCTGGTCCAATACCGATGTTTAAAATAAGAATTTGTCCGATAGCTGATTCCAATGTTTGTGTTTATTTTGTTTTTGCAGTCTTTTATTCCCCTTTTGTTCCGGGAAACAAAAACCTCTTCATTACAAATAGAAAATAACTGAACTGTTTTAGAGTCATTCAGCATTTCATTACACCGTCTTTGAATGAGCACAAATTCAATCATACAGATTTATGAACCTTTAATATGACCTTCTTTCACATGGAAAAGATTATTCTTTTTTTTTTATAACTGCTTCCAAAGCCTTTTCAGCTGCTATACAACTATCTACTCAATGAGAATGTTTCAGTAAACAGCCCAACAAGATGTTTGTTTTGTGAAATATAAATGAATGTAAATGTAAAAGTGATTAAAAGCATAAGCAGTGTTTCTCACACATAAACTTTACTTTGGTGGGCTGCCTAAGTACATTTTAACATTTTTCATTTTTATTTTTTTATCTGTCCGAGAGAACGACGCCATCCACGATCGATTAACCAGAGGAATAGTAATGGCTGAATGTCGTTGGGGAGCTGACGACGAGCTCCACTCTGCTGGTGCAGCTTTAGGCCTCAGCTGTCCGGGTTGGACATTATATTACTTGTCCACCCAATAAAACACATTTAGTTAATTTCAGCGCTGTGTTATCAATACATAGTCGGACGACGGATACTACAAATTGAAAGTGAAAGTGTCTACTCCGTATGGAGTCTCAGCAGAGAGTAGCAGGAGTCAGATTTCACAACACACAGGACAAGAGAGAGTTGACAGATAAGACGATGGCGAAGGATTTGTCAAAACGAAAAAGTCTATTTATTTCTATCTATTTATAGGCAATATTTCAGATTTAAACCCAATGTTATAAGGGAACCATAACATTAATGAGGCAATCACCATCAGGAGGACAGAGCGGTCACTGCCGATGTGCACGGCGGAGCGGCGCCAGGTGGAAACCTGCAGCCTCGCAGCGAAAGCTGGACCGGAGAGGCCAGACACACCGCCACCCGACGGAAAAGATATTGCGCCCTACAGATATTGAGCGTCATCTTTTCTTGTAAAATCATGCATGGCACTAGCTGCCAGAGTCGTGTCCAGTTTGTGGCTTCTTCTCCGACTAAATAACCAACACAACATTTAGCTGGCGCAAAATTGATGTAGCACATCAGATAAACATCGGTCACTGCCATCGGTGAATGCCATCTTATTTGCCAATAGGCCGATTGCAGTCAACAAGGCGAATATCGGCCGATTCCAATGCACGATAAATCGCTGCATCTCTATTTACCACCACCCTGCCTGCCCTCCGGTCTATACCTCCATCTACATCACACCAGTGAACAAATAGTCGTAGCTCTTTGAATATGTGCCCCCTCAAGCCTGCCCCAGCTGCAGCTGTTGGTGACATTTCTCATTTGCTGAAGAGCCAAAAAAAAAAAAATGTGATGGTGTCTGTCTGCCTGCCCTCTCATGTGAATCATCCAAAATTGTAATAACATCACTACAGCAACATGCTGCAGCACAGAGACCCGGTGTGGTGTGACTGCCCTGACAGGAAGCTCCTCCGTATTTCAACAAACTGTGAGAAGCAGCAACTCCTGCAAAAGCAGCATGTTTAAAAAGATGCTCTGTCATGTGTAGAGAATTATTATCATGCCAACAGCACGTGAGCGTATCCAACCTGCAATCAGACAGATGATAGAGGTGTGGAAGTGTGACAGAGTTGGCGGAGATGGTGAATGAATAATACTGGTGACTGTGAGACAGACTTTCTTCCTTCTCTGCCAGCTTGACATACATTCTGTTAAAAATAAAAAAGAGAAAAAGTGTAACATTCAAGCCAGACAGAGGTGCTGCTCACTCCACTGAGTGTATCACAAAACATTTCAGTATTTTATTCATGGTTAAAATCAAAGGCTTCCGCTTTGATTGCACCTAAGAGAAGAGGGGGAGTCGTGTCGGAGATGTGAGCGCGGCTCGACGCGAGGCTTGCACTCAGCAAAACGGGGAAGAGGTGGAATGTAATACTAAAAGCTAATATACAGTAAGTGAGCCAGAGGTACTTCTTCTCTCTTCAGCG
Organism: Sebastiscus albofasciatus; assembly: GCA_916701655.1. Taxonomy (NCBI): domain Eukaryota; kingdom Metazoa; phylum Chordata; class Actinopteri; order Perciformes; family Sebastidae; genus Sebastiscus; species Sebastiscus albofasciatus. The sequence goes on along the minus strand of CAKAOI010045163.1, from coordinate 66,710 downwards.
AAACATCACACTGCTACTGTGCTCCTTTGCATCTGCTGAGAGCGAAACTAAAGCCCTTGATCCCGACGAGAGCAGAGCACATTGGCTCGGCTCTGTGTAGACTTTTCATTACACGCTTTCACCAAAGTCACACACATTTATAGGAGCGTAGGCCGTCAATGGGGGAAAAAGAAAAGACACATAAAGCAGCGTTCAGCTTGCCTGAGGAAGTCATTTTACAGCATGAAATAACTATCAGCATCTGGGGATCAAACATGAATGTCCACTACATTGATTTTTCTGCTTTAACGTTTGCTGTGGTATGGACAGCAGAGGTGGGAAACACATCGATTCACCTACTCTATGTACTCTATGTACTCTAATTTTTTTCTTTTACAATTTTATGATCGCTTTTGTGATATCAGAATCAATATTTTTGCTTCATATGAGTCCATGCGGAGGTAGAAGGAAGTTACCGCTTTTATTGTTGTAGTCTGAGTAACGTGACGTCATACCCGTTCCGTATCCGTCAACCAAAACAAACCACATAGAGACAAAACGAGAAAGTAGATACGACCTGCACCCTCACATATTAAATCCAAAGTGGTAAACACTACACACACAGTAAAGAACGTTATCGTATTGCGGTAACGTGCGGTCAAGCCAGCCGCCACTTGCATGTCCGTGGTCTAATCGGCCGACGCAACCATGGAGCTGACCATGGATGTACAAAGACAACGGAGCTGACGGTAAGAGCTAGCGACGGACTTGGCAAAGTTAGCGGAAATAAACATGTGTGACTACGTCCGGATTTCAAAATAAGGTGTTAACAAAGGGAACTGTATATACAAAATACATATATGGAAATAAGATTAATTGGATTATATTCACCAGAAGTATAAAACATTACATGTCCCTTATATATTAAAAAGAAAATACCACTAATTTGTGAGGGGAATGTTTTTAATTCTTTGATTTTTGGGTTGCTGGAAAAAAAAATTAATAAATAATTCCTGACAAAGACTGATATATTTGACTTCAGGACATCTCTGACTACATTCATACTGAAACCAAACATTTTTACTGTATTAATTTAGATATTTTTCATCCTCCAAATTAAAAGTCCCTAGAAGTGTATGATTCAACTTTTTCCCCATGGTTTAATGTTAAAAAAGTTAACAAAAATAGCAATAAATGGTAATATCAAATCGCAATACTTGTAGAATAGCAATACTTATCAAATCGGTACCCAAGTAACGTGATACCAGGAGACAGTTGTATCGTCCCAGCCCTAATGGACAGTGTGTATTATCCTGCATATGTCAGTGCAGCTCTCCATGCTTCCCCTTTGTGGATGCGAGGGATGAAATTATTTTGCACCCTGACTTCACCGGGATGTCCTACAAATGTAAAAGCTCAGCAGCGAGATTATAAAAACTGATGTATTTTTGTTTGTCTTTCATGAAGGAGCTTAAGCTCACAGTCCTTGATGCGGATTTAACTCCACAAGGACAGAAAAAAAAATGTCTAAAAGATGAGGTGATGGATCCAGGTATATACATCAGTACAGTTCCAGCACTCTTTATTTAGCATGCATGTGTGCCTCTCAGTTTATGCCTTGGAGAGGGCTGAAATCCACAAGAGGAGAGGAAAAGATTTCATGATCAAAGACGGCATGTGGAAAGGTATTCAGCTCTATCACCTCAGCTCCAATCACACTCTTATTTTGTACACACGTATGCCATCCTCACACCTCTTTCTGACGCCTTCAGGGAAAGAGGTTGAGCGAGTTCCTTAGAGCAGGCATTAATCCTCATTTAAACTCAACTCACAAAACTTACAGAAAGCGGGTCAAAAGGTCTTTTTGTTGGAAGGGCTCGGTAGCACATACCACTTAAACCTCTGGGACGTGAGATGAAGAAGAGAAAATCCTACATAGCTTCGCCTGGCTGCCTGAGGTTCTAAATAATATTTCCTTGTGAACACACGATGCCAACTTCGCTCGGTTTCCCAAGATAATTGAAGTTAAACGTGTCGTTTTTTGGCGAGTCCACAGAGGAAACTGTCGTATTGAGGAGTTTGGGAGTAGAAGAATAAGATTGGGATAAGTCCTGAGGCAGATGAGCTGCGGAGCTAATAGGCAGACGAGGTGTCCAGAGAACGACAAAGACAAAGAGCATAAAAGTGAGGAGAGAGACAGTGTGTGAGAGAGAAAGCTCCTCTGGGTCATTAGGCTACAGACAGACACATGCAAGTGCCACCTCATCCTTCATTCTCTCACTCTCCTGGTGAAGGTATGAGGGCATCGAGCCATGTTCACTGAACCTGACATGTGCCGGAGATACTGTGGCAAATGAAGATACATTGCAGGGACAGTGGCTACTAATTGTCCTCCGGTCTGTCAGCGTTCTCGCCGTGTACAGTACAAGTGACTGGCACATTTAATACAGAATACACAATAGTGTGAAAACCACAACATGCAGATTAAAATAAGATATCCTGTCCATTTATTCAGGTGTCCGTCTCATGTGTCGTGTTCTGCATGGCAGCAATGAGCAGTTAACTGTGACATCTCAACCCCAGTTCCATTATTAGAGCGTCTGCTGTCAGATAAGGCTGTGATAAGACAATACGGTGCTGCCTCGGCACAGCAGCCGCAGAGATTCATCCAGACACATCAGACAAGACAAATAGACCTCGGCTAATGCTGACAGAGCACCCCGGGTGGAAAATTTAGACGGACTTTCAATCATTCGCTTGACAAGTGGGGACATATTCAAGCAAGAGGATTTCTGTTTCCATAATTCCGAACCCCGTAATCCATTTTTTGTCCCTTGTCAGGGCTCGAATGAATGATTCACGGGGCCAAACTGAGAGAGTAAGTCACCTTAAACCAACTAAATAGTTATCGGGAGTGTGAAAACTATTCTGAAACACAGAAGGTGGAAAGATGAAGTGCTTTTCCCACATTGTATGTTTTGTGTTCATTTAGAGGGGTGACATGATGGGATAAAAAAAGACATGAACTTTAAACGTGCGTTGAAGGTGCTAAATGTAAGATTGGGAGCATTTCTATTGCCTCCGCAAAGCTCTCAACATGGTGGCTCATAGCTAGCTAACTAGCTAGTTAGCAGTGTTTACCTGGAGGGGAAACTGAGGGTGGGTGCTACGCTTCTGCAATGGCGCCATCGGTCAGGATGGTGTTATCGGCTGTAACCGCCGTATGCGAGCAGTGCAGTGCGGCGGCTGTGAGCTAGCCAGTGGGGCATGCTCACATGCACAAACATGCACTAAAAGACGCAAGAAGCTCGGATTACAACACACTGACTTCAGAGTGACTTCATTCTCTGCTCAGGTAGACGTTACTCCTCTATATCTTTACATATGAAATAGTTGTTTGCTGCTATATTAATACTCTGGATACCATATAGAGAACCTTTAAGGGATTTTGCGGTAAACGAGCTGTAAACACACTGACATATTTTAACCTTTTAAGTTGATATGGCGAACTCGTTGGGACACCGTTTCCTAGTTACCAGCATGTCCAGCAGATATGGAGCAACAATAGCGTTCATTTGAAGTGATGTCTGAATTGTTCACATGATGAATCTCCAATATCGGGTAATAATTGTCTGTGGGTTTGTCATTGTGAGAAACCATATGCACATACAAGTAGTCATGAGATCCATTATTAATATTGCAATATTTATTATAGCCCCTGTGAATTACAAATACAGCTATTTAATTATAACAATTTCACAGGCTAAAATGCCAATGAACAAACAATTTATCAATCCAGAGGCAGAAGCTGTAATTCAGAATCTATGGGGTGCGTTTGCATCCTCAAATCCCTTGTTGTCAATGTAGATGTGCAGAATGTGCACCCAAAGGCAAGAGCGGCGCACAAGCTCTTATTTTTCAGGGCGTGATGGCTACGCCTCGAGATGAAAATAGTTAAACTTTTGTAATGCAGCAGCGCACACCACATGTCATATGACGAAGAACAACCAATCACAGCCTGCAGACATCTTTTCTTTCTTCTATAAACATCAGTCTATGGTAAATAGATGGAGGAGAAGTGAATCATTTTAGTGCAGGATTTACCATCTATCCCACGGACTACTTTACTGGCTTCACCCTTTCCGTCCAAGAACGTCACAACATCCGGTTCAAAGGTGAACCAAACTGACACAGACAAATCAAGCAGTAAAGCTCCTGTTGCTTAGTAACCGCAGGTGCGACAGGAGCGCAACCTCCCAAGCACCTTGGATGAAAGGATGAAAGCGGCATGGTTGGCGTTTTCCATGCGTTTTTTAGCAACATGTGAACTGCCCAATGAAGAGAAAAACATGGCACTCTGAATTAACCAGCTATAAGGGAAAGACAATTGGGGTCAACATACAAGTGATAAAAAAATAATCTATTTTATATATATAGATGTGCTCCAGATTGCAAAAAAAGAAAAAAAGTAATGCAGTGAAGTGAAACGATCTAGAAAGTAAATTAGTAGTATGGTTAAGACAACCTAATTTGACTGCCACTGGGTAAATGAGTTGCCGGGGCAAAGTGAGTCCTCTGCAAACAAAACACTCAATGAGTAACATTTGTCCCCTGCAGTGGATCTAAATGATGCCACAAAGTAGCTCTGCTGCATCACAATTACCTGGCAGTGTGTCTCTCTGCTCCATTAACATAAGCAAGCTATTTCACTTCACTGAGACGCTACTAATGGGCTTGAGGGGCCTAGAGGTGATGGAGAAGCTGCATAAGATAGGCCTTTTGTATGAATAAAGATGGTAATAAATGTACGATACAGTAACTTTGTGCTGCTGCTCTGAAGATGTGCAGCGAGGGAGCTGGAATGAATCAAATCTGACAGAAAAAGAGTACACATAGAGGACTATTTAAACCAGACAGCTGAAAATAGACTAACTGTGACACACAAAGGTGTATCTCAAGGTATTTGCAAGACAGATGGGTTGTTTGAACACTCTGACTGGTTTGTCTATTTTCATATTTTTCCATTTATTGGGAATAATTGGGGGAATGAGCCACCTGTGTTAAATAGCACCTGTGCACTCCGTCTGATACAATTATCTGAAATCAGAGAAGAATGGGATCTAATCTGCTGCAATCCAATCTTGCTCAAGGAGGCAGAAAATGCACCAGAGTACACGCAGTTAAAGGCTCGAGATGAGAACGGCAGCTGAGTAAATAAATACTAATGATATTGATACAGTGGTGCCACATGGGTGAATCAGAATCTGTTAAAACAGAATATGAAACAGTGAGAGAAAGAGATTATTTCTCACAGACTCAGATCTTGTCCACATGTACATGGGTATTTTCTTTGTAAATGTAGCTTTTTCTGTGCGTTTTGGTTTTTTGTTCACACCCAAACAGTGTTTTAGGTCACTGAAAACTGAGCTCTGAGCTCCCGCCAGGGTTAGGATTTTCAGAAACTCTGTTCTCAGTGTTTACGTATAGATAAGATAGGAAAAACAATTTTTGTGCTTTTGTGAGGCGACATTAATGAGGCATCATGTTGTGCAAGGGAGGCATAAATACATCCATGAACGGCAGACGTGGCTTAATAACCTTGCTAACAAGACTTTTTACATGTTTACACATAAATGTACAGTTATTCTTAAGAGTATAAAAGCAGAGAGAAGAAACTTTGGACTGAAAACGCTTATTATATTTATAATATGCTATTTTTCAACACATGCCATTTTGTTAGTGACAATAAATATGACAATATAATAGATATCATTTTGTTTTGCTTTTGTACGGCACTTTGTAGACGGACGTTTTACTGGCGTGCGGTAGTCGCTTTCAGTCCAAAATGGCGGAAACGTAGCTTTGCTGTTGGGCGCTGATGTTGCAATGGAACGAACAATTGACTTTCACTTCTTGGCAATATAAGTTCTTTGGTTACTCTTCTGCTATATTTAGGAACACAGCTAGATCAAATCAGCTAGCGTCAGATGACATTTCAGCCGAAAAATCCAACGTAGTCAGATAGAAATACGAAGCCTGCTTTTGTTCACTTCAGTGTGAAATCAAGAACCCATAGTTTCTAAAATTACCACAAACTTTGAGTGGTTCATCTACCGTTGTTATCATTAGCTGTGTTTCCATTCAATTGTCAAGCAAATTTTAAGCAAAACTTTGAAATGTCGCAAAGAAATGCAAATTAGATGCGATGTTTCCATCAACTGGTTTAGAGTGAATAAACTCAGCTTGTCGGCTACGGCGTAGTTTGGTCAGAAGTAGAGGTTGTAAATGCAAACCAGAAACAAAACAAGTCGGCTTGGCCATGTATGCATCTAACCATCTACGAGAGAAAGATGGAAAGATATTTCAGGAATTGGGCAAGTTGTAATTGTTCTTTCACGTCAGATAGTATTAACCAATTTCATACTGTCAGGAGACGAAGGCAAGCACTCGCACGTTATGGGAATATCTGAGAGGACGCCGACAGACAGCAGAAACAGCTGATCAGTCATGTGAGTTCAATATTATCTACGTCAGCAATATATATAACACATTTAGCGCATGAACTATTTTTCGATAAAAGGCAAAAAGCCACCGCAATTGAGGAAGTTATATTGAATTTTGCCGTTTCCATGCAGCTTTTTCTAACGGAAACACAGCTATTGTAAACTGCTTATGTGAAGGAAAGCTTGAGAGGCATGGCGGGGCTTAGCCAACAGTCAATTAAATGGCAACATATTGAACAAGTGGTGAACCAAGACAGAACATATAACTTCTGTTCTACTTTCCCAGTTTAGACACATCCATGGAGCTCACCTCTAAGTGAATATCTGATAATGTGTGGAGGAAAAAAGTCGAGAAAATGGCACACAGGCCATAGAAAGTGCCAATTCAACCTCCACTCCTACCTCCCCTCTCGCCGGCCATAAAACGCAATGTAATAGGATTCCTAAGCTTTTCCAGTGACTGCTTCCACTATCACACAGACATTTAAGTGCACTAATCCATGACAAATTGTCTCATCTGATCCATGACAAATCGTCTGAGGGGCCGATAGAGACGAGGAGATGGAAGGAAGGGGGGGGGAGGTTGAAAGACGATGGAGGGGTGGAGGAAGAGGCCCGGCACGGAGAAAGAACTGCTCGGCACCTGAATGATCAGGCAGTTATTGCCTAGTTTTTTAGAAAGGTTGCTTTCATTACCTCGAAGGGCATGCTGTGTGATAGAAAGTGAGATCACATAGCGCCGATGAGCTCTCTACCTAAGCCCACAGTTTTCAAAGCAATTATAATCCCATGTGGAGGTAGATTATGGGATTTCACTCCCGTTGTTGGCAGGATTTGCAGATGTTGAAAAAAATAAATGTTTGTAATTAAATCTGTGTCGTAGAGAATTTCTGATTTCCATTTCCCTATGGTTATATTTTAGCTCTTAAAGAGTTGTTTTACATGACACATAGATGAAAACATACTGCAGCCACATAAAAGGCTCTTCAGTCTTGGACGTAATGACTTGGATCTGTTAAAAAAAATATGATTACGGCGTCATCCATTCAAGTGACTGTAGTTTAATTGAATTTTCTTTCTCCATCAATCCTCACACTAATTAGTCCCCACAGTTTAATGGGGGTGTAAATAAAGCTGATTTAATGGCAAAACAAAAACACAGACAGCCTACAGCTGTTCCTCAGGGTAGTATGGATGGATCCGCCGTTGATAAACGCTCTTACACCTCCACAGAAGAAGCGAAGCGGCGAGATTAAGACGCTTTGAAGATGACTGCGTAAAAAAAAAGTGCGTATTCACTTTTGCATTTCTGCAGCTAACGCTGAGCTATCTGTAATGAGGAGTCGGATGGAAAGGAGTTGTGTGTGTTGCATTCAGTTTGTGAGCCAGTGGAGCTAATTTCTTCACGTTCCCAAACACTGCCAGAAAAATCATCAATCTTCTGAAGCAGCCATCCGTTCGGCAAATGGAAAGAAAAAGGGGAAAAAAAAAATAATTCAAATAAAAAAATCAATTCATACTGTGTGTATGTATGGCTCCCAGACTTCTACCCCCGTCCTCATTTACCAAAAGACAGCTATCCTAAATCAAGTTCAAGGTTTATTTCAACACCCTGTATCTTGTCAGATTTCCTCCTCTCCCTTAGATCTGAAGTTAAGAAACTTAAATAGAAGCTAAAGTTGAGCACTGCAGTGTTTTGACAGGTCGTGTTCTTAAAGCCGAAGATGCATTTCTTAATCTACCAAACACGTCCTTGCCGATGAGCTCTTGTTTGACCATATGATGCATCTCGGCTAATCAAAGTAATTACATGTTTTTTTCTACCTCAAAGCGTTTTTTACACTGAGGGAGCATTATGGCACGTTGAACAATGAGTTCATTAAAATGCCTTCCAATCATCTGTGATTAGACTTTACAAGTCATTTCAAATTAGTGGATGGAAACACAACAGCAGCTCCACCGCTGCATTAGTTATCAGCCTTTTCAGCCATGCATTCACCCATTTTGTGTTCTGTTTAAAGGCCTTTGCACAAAAGATCCGTATTTTTCATCCGAAATTGTCGCATGTTTAAAAATAAGTTAGGGCTGTCAAAGTTAACACTTCAGTTTGTTTTAACGCCACTTATTTCTTTGACGCATTTACCAAACTTGAGATTTTTAGGTTGTAGTGAGCTCAGTTTTAAAGCTAAAGTGAAGATACTGACATCGTATGAAACTAGAAAACCTAATTGGTAGCAACCATTGCATACAAGCTTACTCTACTCTGACATCCTGTCTTAAAAGAAATGATCAATTATTCACTTTTAATTATACTGAGAGTAAACATGCCCACTTTATGATAATCACATGCAGTTTTGGGGCAAGTCATAGTCAATTCAGCACACTGACACACTGACAGCTGTTGTTGCCTGTTGGGCTGCAGTTTGCAATGTTATGATTTTAGCATATTTTGTTATGCTAAATGCAGTACCTGTGAGGGCTTCTGGACAATATTTGTCATTGTTTCGTGTTGTTAATTGTTCCTCCATAATAGATATATACATTAATTAGCATAAAGCAAGCATATTTGTTCAGTCCCATGTTGATAAGAGTATTAAATACTTGACAAATCTCCCTTTAAGGTACATTTTGTAAAATTAATTTGCGATTAACTTAGGGCGGTGTATTGGCAAGAATCTGGCAATACGATATGTGTCATGTTACAGGGGTGACGATTCAATATATACCGATATATATTGTGATACTGTAAGCAAGGCAATATATTACGATTTTTAAAAAATCTAATTCTAGGAAAACTGTCATAGAATAAAGACACACCATATGTATAGAATTTGAGTGAAAAAAAGTCATTATGTGAAATGTCTACTATGGGGACTAACATCATTACACTTGAATACAGTTGGACTCATTGGATCCACAAGAGTCTCAGCTTTCCACTCATACCAAATTTATGTAATTCCAAGTCTGCTTAGGGACCCCAGTATGCAGAAATATTCAAATACACCATTTTAGAATAGGTGAAAATAACACATTTATACATTTGTGCATGTTTTTTCCCCAAAACTACGTGGAATTATCATAAAGTGGGCATGTCTGTAAAGGGAAGACTCGTGGGTACCCATAGAATCCATTTACACAATAATGAGTTTGGTAATATGTGAAGTACAGTTCTGTAATAGTGCATACATATACACAGCTCTGCCTTGTCATCATGGCTGCCAAAAAAAAAAAAGGTCAAACAAAACATCAGCAACAGACTGCCATCAAAGTGTAACAGGGAGGCAGAGTTAGTTTTTTACAGCTGCACCTGGAACAGGAATCGTGTTGTTCTATTAGATCTGAGACTCTCTTAAACTGCCCTGTCAGAGTCATAATGAAACAAAGCAGCAGCTAAAGTGTTGTTATATTCAGACTGCCCCTCTGGGTATTGATACATTATGAACATGGCTACTGTATGCATACTTCAGCTGAACAAGGGTAAATAAATACAGCACCTGCTAAGCGTGACTGTACTATATTACACTGAGCAGACAACACATTAGGGAGCGCCTTTCATTTTAACACCGAATCTACAGTAACTTCAGCGGTGCACTGCCAAAATGCAAATCGGTTACACTTTTACCGACTTGTGATGGAGTCCAATACTATGTGCTGTCAAGAGTGGCCTGGTTTATGCAGCGGCAGTCTTGGCAGCGAGCACTTCTGCTCGCTGTGCTGGCAGGTGGAGAGAGTGCAGAACCGGCCGTGTGTGTGTGTGTCATGTCACATTCGGCTCATCTGTCAATGTAGTGGATTATTTCTTGAGAGACCAGAATTGGCTGCCCAGAATCAGGCCGCCATCAATCTTCAGCCGCGCGAGCAGGACACGCAGGGGAGGCTGTGTGAAGCAGAGAGGCTCATGGGAAAGGGGGGAGCGGCGCCGCTTCCTGAGCAGGTGACGAAGCAGTCAGGCAACTCGTTACTCAATCTCCGCCTCAGCGGTGACTGTGCCGATTTGTCACGGAAACGTTTGAGAGAGAGGGAAAAAAAAAAAATAAATAAATAAATGCGATCTTGAAACTTTATCTCGGCAGTCACATTTATTTATTTATGTATGCACCGTCAGCTCACTGTTGCAGGAGGCGGATTTGGCTGATTTCTCAAACATTGTTAAATGCTTCAACAGGCCGGAGGATTACATCTGCACCTAGCTCAACATGACCTTCACTTCCTCATCAGATACCCGCACAGCCCCTCGTCTGTGGATCTTTGTCTATGTGGGAAGGTTTGAGAGTTTTTCTTCCACTCGGTCTCTCAGGCAGTCAGCCGGGCTCCATGCCAACATCCACAGTAATGTATGTTTTCTTACAAAATACCAACCTCCCTAATAGGGATGTCAAGGAGGGGAATTTTCCCACTGGCTAATAAACTTCTGACAATACCAGTGTTACAGACACCGGACATTTTACAAGGAAAGACGGCAGTCAATATATGTAGAATGCTTACTTTGATCTTTACCCATGGGTCGCTGTGTGTCTGGCCTCTCCGGTCTAGCTTTCGCTGCAAGGCTGCAGGTTTCCACCTGGAGCTGCTACACCATGCACACCGGCTTTGACCGCTCCGTTCTCTGCACGGCGATTGCCTCATGAACATTATGGTTCCCTTATAGCATTGGGTTTAAATCTGAAGTATTGCCAAATGGGCGCTTTTGCTTTACGCTTTGACACCAAATTCTCCGCCATCGTCCCACTTTCACTTTCAGTTTGTAGTGTCCGTCTTCCAACTGTGTATTGATAACACCGCGCTGATATGTGAAAATTAACTAAATGGGTTTTATTTCTACAAGAAAGAGGCAAAACGATGGAGGGCAGTGGGCAAGTAATGTAATCGGTGTATGCCCAACCACCGTGTAACACCCCACCAACTACCGCGGCAAGCCTACCCCTTATTTTATTTCAAAACTTGGATTATGACCGTCCAGAAGACAATACATCTACATATCTTGTCATCAAGTAATTTTAAAGATAATGAATCAATAACCTCAGCAAACGGAAGGCATGTGTGAGTCTAAGATAACACGCTATTTCTATTAATCTGTTTATCAGCACAGACATTTTGAGTCTTGTATTTCTCATGCTTCATTAACAAAACCATTTTACAACTTAATTTTCTGTATTGCAGAGAGAGTATATCACACATCTTTTCATTGTCCTTTTAGAAACAACAGAAACATTATTTGATTACAGAAAAACAGCGAGGCATGAAAGCCAATGGATTTTTCAAGGCAAGACATCTCTTTCTTTTTTTTTTGCTACGTCCTACATAGCCATATCTATTTATATCTGAGGGTTCTGGCCTCAATGAAACCAGAGAGCTTCTCAAATTATAAAATCAATTCTAATTCAAATATTCATCATAGCATTTCAATTCTGAGAGAGCAGTTCTGGTTAGATCGGTTAACGCCACTCCGCGGCTGAGTAAGATTGATGCCGGTTTAATCCTCTTAAAAAAACATGATATACTGTAAATTGTACAGTAACCGAGCAGCAGAGGGAAAAAAATCAGACAGGGATGTGTTCTCTTCGAGCGCCCAGTGATAAACCATTAGCCCTGGGAAGCCTGCTGATTAGGAGAGTAGAATATCTCAACATACGCTCGGCTTATGATTGTCAGCACCAATTATGGCTATCATCCATCACAGTTTGTTTGATTTTAAAAGTTTTCTGGAGAGAGTATAACATAACATAACACTGACCATCGGTCTCAGTGGGAATGCCGGTAAAACATCTCTCTTTTGATTACCTCTCAGTGTGACCCGGTCTCACTCCAACTCGTAGTTGAGGCACCCTTTAGCAACAGTATGTGATGAGCCGGTCTTTCAACTAACTCCAATGTAAAACCACCCGCAGCGTTATTTGACTGTCGGAGGAAGTGACGTAGTATCACAACACAGTCTCACGACAGTGTCACAAAATTTTATCTATTTGATTCGTCTACATAGACACGAATTTCCCTTTTTTTTTCATGACGTTCAGCATGACTTTCGACAATGTATTTTTTGTTTGTATTCCTATGAATGTCCAGCAACACCATGTCAGTTTCCTCTCCAGTATTTTTTAAATAAAGTTACTTAGTCAGGTTTAAGAAAAGATAATGGTTTGGTTTAAAATAACTGCTAAAGTGCTGTAACTTAAGTACGGAAGTTACGTTACAAATAAACCAACTTTGACTTGTGGATTCACACTGGATATGAAAACTGGTCTCCTGGAAGAAAGTGTGTTTTTTGACCCACTCATCCACCCCGACTGTCTCCCTCTCTATACTTCCTGGTTCACAATTACGTGGATTACAAATGAATTGATTCCGTGCTTACCATCACGAAAAAACAGTGAAATTCGTGTCAATGTACACAAATCAATACATTAAATATTATTTCCTGAACTGCTGTGCGACTGGGCTGAGTATTAATAGCATAAGAGTCCGCTAACGGTGGGCGGGAGTGGTGGTCGATGGGTCAAACAAACACAAGACTTTTAACCAGAAGACCACTGTATGTGTCCCATTTAAAACTAAAAGTAACGTTGACATATTTTGTCTCGTTAGTCACCACTGTCAACCACGACAGTTTCCTAACCTTAACTAAGTGGTTGTGTTGCCTAAGTCTAACTTCCTGTGAAAACTGGAAGGGGTCGTTCTCCGATGTCGAGGGGCACCGACCAAGCGGCGGTATTTGACGAGTTGGGAGTGAGAATGTGTTGCTTGGTGACTTTATTAAAAATTGAGCGGCTCAGCTGAATTCGGTTTAATAACATAAACGAAACATGAGACTTAAAAAGATCAACCCAACAGTGTTTATCATCCGTCTGTACAGTGTTAGCTTGCATCCTCTCAGACGATGACTGATGTGTCCTGAACACAGCTCCAGTATCCCCAGAGGGAGCCATGAAAGCACCACACCGTAATGGCCTCGGTGAGAAAATGGTGTGTATCTGTGTGAGCATGTGCATCTCCGCTCCGACCTTAGTGTTGTATGAGTTGATCTGTCTGACAGGGAACCTTCCAGAGAACCCTCAGCCATAACTATCTCTTGCCTGGATGACTCTTCTCGATCTACGCCGGGGGTGGTGGTTGGAAGGGCGGGCGGGTGGAAGGGGGGGCTCTTATTTTTTTCCTCTCTTTCCCTTTGGGACCACTGCATTATTCAAGAGACACTTACTGAGCCTTGCACTTCCTTGTACATCTTTGGCACCAAGCTCCACTTGCCAACCAGTCAAAAAGGAAAAAAAAAAAAAAACAACAGAAAAACTGGAAGCCAGCCTTTAAAAATTCATCCGGAGCTCTCTGTCGCTCATCCCTCACCCTCTTGTTCCAATTAACGGGACCCGGGATACTTTGAGAACTTTCTATCTATCTATCTATCATAGCTGGGATTTTCCTGTGTCAGCTGTTCCAAAGCAAAAGTAAGCCAATTCTCCGACATGCCGCTTAAAGTCACCAATGTTCAACACAAGCACGGAGAATTCAACGCTGGACTTTTTTTTTTCCTTCTTCTTCTTCTTCTTGCTGTGCTTCAATTACTGTCTTTTTGCTTGGCAATGCGACACACACACACACACACACACATACACACACACAAAAGGGAACCAAGCAGAAGATAGCATCAATGTTTAACAGCCGCTTGGCTTCTGGAGAAAGAGAGACCCACTCTGAACGAGGGTTCAGCATATGGGAGTCGCACTCATTGTTAGAAGCTTAAAGAAAGCCTTCGCTTTGCTCAAGAAAAAACCTTTTGCCTTCCCTGTAACACTCCCACATACACCATAAGCAATGCTGGTAAGCTTTTCCATAATCAGAGAATTAGATCCGCCTCGGCGTCTACCCTCCCCTTTTGCCCCTACGGTGCAGAAGGCGCCGGGCTTAATTGCCAAACGTTCCTCGTGCAAAAGAGGGAAACATAATTGTCATTTCCATCTAAGCCACAGTGATCAAAGCTCCCTCGGCTACCAGCACAGTAATAGAGATTTTTGCCTTCAGCTTGTCCTACTCGTAGCAGTGTGCCAGCAAGATTCAGGGTGTAGTAGTCAAGAAGTCTTTGCTACACACAAATCATCTCCTAACGTCTAACTCACAATGTTTGAAGACGCTCTTTGTGTTTGTCCCTGTTCAGATTTAGCGTCCAGCTCAGCCAAAGAAAGTCCAACACTGCGACAGTCGACATATTTCTCCCATAAATAGCAACAAAATGTATGTGACTTGATATACATACGTAACATGCAATTGGAAGCACAATTAGCAGTCTCCTTTGCTTGACTGCAAGCGCGGTGAATCATCATGTTACAGTACAGCACCGCGACAAATCATTGTGACATACTGCAGCAGCCTCTCGCTGTTGCTTTTTTAAACAGCCAAAAGCTGAGAGCCGCTGCCCCATCGAGAGGGCAACGTCTCCACTCGCTGCAACGCTGTGCACCGCGAAAGCCGGAATCTTTACAAAGAGGCGTGCACGTACCCAGGGTGAGGATGTCGGTGCGACCGGGCCGGGCCACGTGGTGCTGCTGGATGGTCTGGTAGAGCGTGGCCTGGCACAGCAGCAGGAAGCCGAGGCTAATCCACATGGCCAACAACCAGGACATGGTAGGGCCGAGTCTGCAGGGCGGCACACAGCGGGTGGGAAACAAACAGGGGAACTTTGTATTACAGCATGTCTCCATACA
This sequence comes from Sebastiscus albofasciatus, assembly GCA_916701655.1. Classification (NCBI taxonomy): domain Eukaryota; kingdom Metazoa; phylum Chordata; class Actinopteri; order Perciformes; family Sebastidae; genus Sebastiscus; species Sebastiscus albofasciatus. The sequence continues at coordinate 51,535 of CAKAOI010045163.1, read as the reverse complement.
TATTTACAACACACATTGTGTTCGCTTTAATGCACCAAACAAAAAGAAACAATACCACTTTATCCTCTGATATAACCGAGAAATATTCAGACCAATATCTCCACTAGCATGATTTATTTAAAGGTAAGTGCATGGGTATTTTCTTAATAATAACACTAGGAATGAAAAGAAAAAGAGGAGACAGAAGCTTCAATAAAAGAAAACCTGCAGACAAAACACAAAGTTAACCTTGTCAATATCTGTCTGCTGTAGTCTGAAAAGGACTTGTACCACATAGAAATAAATAATGAAATGCAGAAAAGGGAAAATAACCTCTGTCAGATTGCAATAATTGTATGAAGATTACAGTTATATTAACAACAACAGCAGCAACATTAAAGCCTTGAGGTTTATAAAAGATTGTAGAGCTGCAACGATTAATCGATAAGTTGTCATCTATTAAATTAATCTCCTGCTTCTTAAATGTGAATGTTTTCTGGTTTCTTTCTCCTCTGTGACAGTAAACTGACAAAACAAGACGTCATCTTGGGCTTTGGGAAACACTGATCGACATTTTTTCACCATTTTATAGACCAAACAACTGATCTATAATCGAGAAAATAATCAACACTGAAAATAGTCGTTAGTTGCAGCCCTAAAAGATCACTTCTCTAAGCACCAACAGCCTTGTCGCAGATGAGTTCAGCGACTGCCTAATGGCTGCTGAGGGCCAGCATATGGAGACACGCCTTAGCCCCTCATTGAATAACGAGGCTCTCCTCCTTTCCAGGTGTTATTAGCGCTTCTCTCCATTCAGGACTCCGCAGTGGGAAATTTAAAAGCATCAGCCCACCTCCTCTAAAGACTCTTTTAGGCTCCCTGCCGACGACATCCTGTTTCAGTGAGGCTGTTAAGAAAAATGAATAATCCTGGGACTGATCATCAGTTTAGAGAAGCATATATTTCACTCACTGTATCACTGAGATATCACAGGCACCGACTGCATTTGTTTTACATTCGTCATTCCTTACCGAGGTGGTGACTTTCTGAGTGAATCTGATGCTTTAATGTGACAGTGTGAATCCTTTAATGTTTGATTCTACCATATCTCCATACACAGGAGACTATGAAGCAAGACTATGAGCCCCAGGGAGTCTCTTCAATATGAACTTCAAACCGAGGAAGTATCACATTTAAACAAGGAGTCTGTATAATATGCTTCAAATGTGTGAAGAATGAAAGCAGGCCTGATCCAATAAGTTGTTTCCAGCAGAAAGCACCAAAGCTTACTCCCAACTAGACCACTTTGTGTTTCGATGTGCATCTGAGATTAAAGCCATTAGGCTACTAAAATGTGCTCTGTGCCCTCGGTGACATTGAGACTGCTTAATATTCAGCGAAAATTAAGCATATAATTATGAACAGCACATTGTAAATCCCCTCCCCTGCACTAAATCCACCATAATCCGCGGTTTTGTGGAAATGTGAACTGCTCCCATGGGTATGTTTTCCTCTCCTTTTTTTTTAAACCACACAGTGTTTCTGTTCGCCGAGGCTGGCTTCATATTCATAAGAAGCGTTGCGCTTGCATGGTTAACTGCATATTGCATGGATACTCTGAGCTCCTCCCCGGTTATCGGGAGGCACTCTTGCCGAAAATAAAATGTGGTTCTTACCAGCAGCGTTGCTTTTTTTACCAGAGGAAAAGACGCAGGGCAGACTTTAAATAAAAAGGAACAAGCATTATAAAAGAACTTCAGGAGGAACAGCTTTCAGCAAAACAACTCCTCTAGTCGCTGTTGCAGCCTCTTTTTCAGAGCTTTTATATAAATACTCAGCTTGTTTTCCATGAGAAAAAGAAAGACGTTAAAAGCTCTCAGTTTTGTACTGTCACATCAGAACGAGGGAGGACAGCTCCTCTGTGCATAATTGGTAAGTCCAGCAGCGTGAGATGGTAAATGCGGTCGAAGGAGTAGAAACAGCAGACACACCTGCAGGCAGCATAACCCACTGATGCACCTGCGTGCAGCATTGATTTAACAAAATGAGACTCGTTTTGTTTCTCGCCGCCTGCACTTCTTCTTCTTCTTCTTTTAATTCTTCTGCTGTGGAAACAACTTCAGGGATGACTCCCAACAAACGCATGTGTCACACAGCAGGAGGAAAGCACTCAGGGTTGAGGCGTCACAACATTATCAAGGCTGCCATCTTGAACTTTTTTGCCATTTATCAAATGCAGTGCACTTATAGTATGTCTAGAGTATGCCAATGTATTATTTCAAATAAAACTTAGAGAACATTGGTCAATATAGAGATATAGAGGGTGTTTTTAGTGGAAGCTGTTTTTCACATTTCACTACAGTCTTCCAGTCATCATCTTTACTCAACTCAGACACATTTCTCTGCTTCCCTAATGTCCTAGTAAATGAGCCCCCTCACCCTTCACCCCACCCATCCCATCCCCAAACACCAGAGGTATTCCTCGAAAGTCCCACACCCTTACCTGAGCAGTGTGTTCAGAAGGAAAGGAGCTCAGCCAGAATCACTGTCTGCCCAGCAGACTCACTCCTCTGTCTTAAATCCATCCATACTTTGAAGCCAGGGATTCCCACCCGAAATTCCAGTACCAGATAAGCCGACCACCGCACAAAAGGGGTCTGAAATGCTGTCCCCCGTCGCCCCCCCCTGCTGCTCACTTCCTTTTGAAATCCTTGCCAACACAGTCACCAAAACACCCGGGGGTCTGTGTCACAAACTGACCAGGATTTGGTGCTGATCATGTCACTGCTGTATCAGCCACATACGTGCAACATCCTCTCCTTCCTCGAGTGTGTGTGCCTCCTCTCCGTCAGTAGGACTCCTATGTGGTGTGGTGACAGGGAGCTAATTTAGCCCCTCTCACTTGTCGGCTCCCTCTCACGCGTGCAGCGGAAGGCTCCAGTGGAATGACTGCTCTGTCTGCTCTTGGCTGCGTCCCCCCATTGAGAAGCTGCGCTGATAGTGTGAGCCTCAGTCCTCTCTCCAGCGCACTAAGTAGAGAGTGTGTGTCAGAGCGGCGAGAGTGAGTGTGTGAGGGAACGTGCGCGTGTGTGTGTGTATTACAATGTAGCCCAGCTGGGAAGAGAGAGAGAGAGAGAGAGAGAGAGAGAGAGAGAGAGAGAGAGAGAGATCACATGTCTTAAAGCAAGACTGCCCACTTCTGCATCAAGACTTCATCAGCAAATGAAGAATGCTTTATTAACCCACCCCTCTTTACATCCCAGCCCCTCCCCCCTTCCCCATCCACAATGCCAGGAAGACATGCGAGCATAGCCTTCAGCTCACTTGTGAATGTGTCTGAGTGTATCCATCTGCACACGTATGCATGTGAGTTGGCGAGGGTGAGGAGGGAGGATGACTGAGTGCGCCTGTTTTAGTCATCGCCCGCCAGCCTTTGAGGGGTGAGAGTGAAATATGCTCCAAGCGCAGCACTTTTAGTAGAAGGCAGAGTGCCTCATCAGGGCGCCGCAATCACCATATTATCTATTACGAGCTGGCTGTGCTTCTTCACCCAATTCGACTGTTATCAGGCCATTAAATAGGTGTTATCAGTAGCTATGAGCACCTTAGATGTGGCTCAGTAGGGGGGCTACTACGTTGTTAAAGTGAAAGTGAAACTTAAAAGCAACACGTTCTAACACATAAAACTGCATGAAATGTCACGTTTTGAAGACAAAAAGGCTTCTTTAGGTTTAGGCAACAGAACTACAACTTCTTTAGGCTTAGACAAAAAACAACAGTTGGGTTTAGGCAATAAAATTACAACTTCTTTAGGTTTAGGCAAGAAACAGTTAGGTTTAGGCTACAAAACTACAACTTCTTTAGGTTTAGGCAATAAAACTACAACTTCTTTAGGTTTAGGCAAAAAAAATACAACTTCTTTAGGTTTAGGCAAAAAAAAATACAACTTCTTTAGGTTTAGGCAAAAAAAACTACAACTTCTTTAGGTTGAGGCAACAAAACTAAAACTTCTCTAGGTTTAGGTAAACAACCCCACTAAGAACACAGACAACTAAGACAACTACACATTGTTGGTTTCACACGGGATGCAAACTCCATGTCTCCTGGGTGAAAGCCTAGTGCTTTGTGTCCAATCCATCGTCCCCATCTTCCACCCCTGATGGAGTTTCACACTGTCTATACTACAGCGCCTGACTTCCGCTTCTGCTCCTGTCATAATTAGTAATGTCTTGTTCTTTTATACTTTCTGTTGGTGATCTACAATGATACCAGATGATAAAACCTAATGGGTATAATAGGCCCCTACTGACCTACATCTATGGGGCTCATGGTGACTGATAACGCCTATTTAATAGCCTGACAACAGTCGGCTGGCTTCTTTCTACCTGTTTTTGTGGGGATTTGTTTTTACAGCCTGCCCTTTTTGTTTGTTTTCCCGGCACCGAAACCAACTTGCATCAGCAGCCTGAAAGAGCCTGTGAGCATCCTTCTGTCACATGCTCACAATCTGAACCTGCTGGCTCTGAAGGAGAGACATCCACTGTCTTTTGTATGTTTTTGTTTTTTGTATTTTTCGTGTGTGTTTGTTTGTGTGGGTGTATGCACGTATGTGTGGTGTGTGTGTGTGTGTGTGTGTGTGTGTTTTCTGTACCTGAGCCATGCAGGCAGGTGAAGGCAACCAGTCTTTGTTTGCTGAGTATGTTTTCCCTCCAACACATTTCCTTCCATGTGGAGGAGCTCCCCTTTAACTCATTATACTGTTAACCAGAGATTTACAGTATGTGCCAATCCCACGCACCTGCCATGGCTGACTCACAGTCTGACATTTCACAGAAAACGAACCCTATGCTACTCACAACAATACACAGCTGAGGGGCTAAATAAGCCGGCAGACAGTGAGGATAGCGTTGGTACTGTGGGGGAGTACAGACAGATGAACTTGATGATGAATATCTGGAGAAACTTTGTCTCAGAACTGTTGTTACGGTTTATGTGAACACATATATATCTATAGTGCAACATAATCAGCTTCCTGGTTGTTGTGCAGTCGCCTAGTACAATAGAGCACTCCAGGGATGACGTATTTTTGTAAGCCAACCAGGAAGTTAGCGTCGTCCTGGTTACCTCGACAAAAAGCCAATGGGATTGTTCCATTGTGTTTTGGATTATTGCAGAAAATAAACTCTGTGGCAAACAAATGTTTATCATACTTACCTGTTTTGTTCAGCAAGATAATCTTCACAAATGAACAACACTTTTATGATTTTTGAAGCATGAATACAGTCGCCAGAAGTAAAAAAGCTAACGTTAGACTATAAACGAACTACACCACGGTCACATGAGCGCAACTATAGACAACGAGGCTGTAAAGACAGATGAGTCGGCGTGATGACATTTAGTAGTCTCATTTAGCCACTTCTTAGAAACTGCCCATAAAGGCTTCAAAATTCACGAGTGGGATATGTGTTGTTGCATTTTATGTCAAGAACAAAACGTTAAAATCTCTTAAAGCTGAAGTGGGTAGAAATGGAGCAAATATGATTAAAAAAAGTTGAAAGTAGTACATGAGACAGGTAATCTGAAACAAATCATGTGCCTCGGTGTCCTCCGGTGCTCCTAATGGCATCTGCAGGATTTCACAGTCCGGAGGAAAACAACCAGCTGGAGCCTTCCCTCCAGCTGCCATCTCTGAGAGCCGGCTGTCAATCACTCGCGAACTCCGACCAAATGGTCAAACGATGTTTTCAGAAACATCTTGTAGTTTTACTGTTTAGCTGTAAAATGAGAAAGTTTGTGCCACGGCAGCCATGTTGAGACCAGTCGAGGAAATACCAAGCACCGCCCACCAGCCGGAGCACAGCCAATAGGAACGCTCTCTCTGAAATGACCTGTGATTGGCCAAAGTCTTCCGTCACGGGCTAGATTTTTTTAAAGCCTGAAAATAGAGCCATGAGGAGGTGCAGAAGTCTAGTTTTCTCTCAGAACACTTGAATTACAATATGCTGAAAGGTTATTTTGCCAAATGATGCCAAAAACGTTCTGCCTACTGAAGCTTTGAGCTTGTGTTAACTACAGACCTTATTTCAGGCATCTACTGTAACTAAAAACCCATCGACTTCTAGACAAGGGAACCGGAAGTGCTGAAACACTAACTCATGTCCAGGTTTTACGACTCATTCCTGTAACACTCCATAGATACTGAGATGGTTAATAAGCCCTTAAATTGCTGGTCACTGTGCCATGCCACAGGGCATCCTGGACCATATCATCATCTGCTGCTGCTGCTGCTGCTGCTATTACCTCTGCTTGTTCTTTACACGCCATAGTGTGATTTGACAACCAGATGTGCTCAGCCCCGCAGAGTCACAATCTGCTGGGGAGAAAAGAGCTGAATGTAGAAAAACACAATGCAACAAAATGGAGAAAGAGATTGTTATTCCCTCTGCTGGATTACTTTAAGTGTGATGTGAGTACCTGAGTGGGCAAAATAGTAGCTGTTAACAAAGACCGCCTCTTACTGGGCGAGAAAATAAGAGTGGTGTGGTTCCTGTTTTAAGCCATGTGTCGATTTGTTTTCGCCTTTTGGACCGCGCCCTTTGTATTCACATCGTTCTGCAATAATCTAATGTGAATGGAGTTATGGATAGCGAAGCCGCCATCTGGATCTCCGCTGGGTTAAAGCGCGCCACATGTTAAGTGACCAGATTCACATTAAGCAGGAACCGCAGAGTAATTACCACATTGATTAGTGCTTCTACACTGTCAAGCTATATTTCCACAGAATGGCTTGATTACCAATAAATAGGCTTATTGGTATTTGCGTGTAGTTGTTGATGTTTTCTTTTGTAAGGAGCATTAATGGCATGCACGCTCGGAATTTCATTTTGTCTTCGGCGCTTAATGTCTCTATGATCTGTCCCATTGGACCGAGATGAAGGCGTGAAATGAAACAGGCCCACAAACAAGCCTCAGAGGAGAACTTAAGATTGAAGGTATCCAATTACTACATGTTGCTTTCAGCGATGTGCGGCACCAACACAAGTCCCCCCATTTGTATCTTTTCCTTTCTGTTGATTTGTCGCGGCCTCCTATTTTCCATGCTGACACAGTCGGGGCTGTGTTGGGAGAATGGACTGGGACAACAGAATTTCACAGTAATTCTGGACTGTTGTCGTGGTCCCGCTCTTCCCCCGTCTCCCCTCTCAGGGGCTTCCATCATTTCCAAACAGCTGTCGCTGCAGCCCGTGCCAAGACATAACCACAACCGACCAATCACTGGCCAACTCTGTGTTTGGATCTGGGCAGCCCTGTTAAACAGCGGGGTTTGCCAATACCGCTCTCTCGCTCTCTGTCTTTCTTTCCCATTCTGTCATTCTCTTTCTTTCTGTTTCTCCCTCTGGCTAATAAAACCCTTCCTTCCAGTGCAGCCAACAAGCTTCAATATGCACCCGCTAGCAGTACCAAAATACCATTTTAAACCCCCCCTCCCTCTCCTCTCTCAATCGCTTTCTGCTTCCCTTTAAAAAATGAGCCCTTGTCCACTATTATTCCCACATACGTCTCAACATTTCTCACCGGAGCAAACCAAGCGTTTCTTCATCTGATGAGGGGAGCTGTTGTGTTAGTAAAGCTACTCTCCATAGACACTCGCTCCATAACACTTTCTATCAGAGAGAGGAAGGTAGAGTGACAAACACAGAGGGAGAGAAAGAAAATAGCAAGAAAGATTAAGGCAGGGAGAGAAAATTCATTTGGAAGAAGTATGCAGCGGCAACTCCTGCTCAGTGGTGGAGGGTGAAGGGAAGAAGATGATTAATGAAACGAAGGAGCCTGATCTGTAGAAATAATTTATTTCACATTTATCAGAGCGTCCCTTTTCCTGCGTTAGCTCTCAGGTGTTCATTACCGAGGGGACCTGGCTTTGAGGATATTGTCGATTTGTAACAGTGGAATTTTAAGTGTAAAGAGTATATGTATACAGTTCTCCACACGTAAACCTCGCAGGCTTTACCTTCTCTGCTGCAAGCACATCCTGGGAGAATAACATGTCAGTACGAACCCCAACAGGAAAACAACTAACAACACAACAGCAAATTGTTATTTCATAGGCATAAATATAAATGATTTTTTGCTGCCGCGCCCCTAATTACTTTCTCATTTTCATCAAGAGGCAAATTCAAGTCAGTTAGTCACTGACACACTTCACTCTTCTATAATTGGGCCATCTTGCTGTTTATGTTTGTGTTCAGAAGCAAAGGCAGAAGTAGTGTGACAAAGAGCTGGACCCGAATATTTGACTATTCGGTTATTCGTTCATTGGGTAGGTAATTGGTCAGCTTTTCGTTGTTGTTGTTTTTTTAACCCCTCGTGATGCATAAAACCCACCAAACCCTTTGGACAGGGCTGCCAATTGATTAAAATGTTTAATCGCGATTAATTACATGATTGTTCGTAGGTAATTGCAAATTAATTGTACATTTTTTGCCGTTCAAAATGTACCTTAAAGGGAGATTTGTTATGTATTTAATACTCTTATCAACATGGGAGTGGGCAAATATGCTTGCTTTATGCAAATGTATGTATATATTTATTATTGGAAATCAATTAACACAAAACAATGACAAATATTGTCCAGAAACCCTCACAGGTACTGCATTTAGCATAAAAAATATGCTCAAACCATAACACGGCAAACTCAAGCCCAACTGTAAAGGGGAGACTCGTGGGTACCCAGAGAAACCCATTTTCATTCACATATCTTGAGGTCAGATGTCAAGGGACCCCTTTGAATATGGGCATGGCAGTTTTTCCGTTAGCATTATTTAACCTCTTTTGCGACAAGCTAGTATGACATGGTTGGTACCAATGGATTCTTTAGGTTTTTCTAGTTTCATATGATGCCAATATTATCACTTTAGTTTTAAAACGGAGCCCACAACAACCTCCAGAAGATCGATAGCGTTAATGAAATTAGTGGCGTTAAAACTAATTTGCGTTATCGCGTTAACTTTGACAGGTCTACTTTTGGAAAATGCTTCTTATTCAATATCAAATAATATAAACAACAATACTGTAGAATAACAGAATCCTTAAAGAAGAATGCCTTTAATTAAACC